>JAGXOD010001392.1:0-165000 GCA_020368025.1 Brachyhypopomus occidentalis | reverse complement strand
TGCTCATTGCACACATACACATACTAAAATAAATTCGTTAGAAGTCTCATTTATAAGCAACATGCTTCTATGGAATGAGAGATGTATGATACAATATATTGGTAGCAAGTAATAAATGGCATATCGTGTAGCCCTAATTTGAAAATCAGTAATTGTGCGGTGGTGTGAAATTAATGTACCGTGTAGCCGATCAATGAAAGTGTTCCCTATAAATAAACATATCAGGCTAGTGATTAAACACAGTCTATGCTTCTGAACGTTTGAGACTGTTGGGTAGACATGATGCAGCTAACACCTTTATACAGAAAGTTAGGATGGGCAGGGAGAGGGTAACAACTGATCCTAGATCAGACTTTAGCATGGGGCAGTGACATCCAGGTGTGATGAGAGACGGAGGGGGAGGTAAAGGGAGCGGGACTGTCCTGACATACATGACTTCAGCACTGTCATAAACGGAGCGGGACTGTCCTGACATACATGACTTCAGCACTGTCATGAAGAGAGCGGGACTGTCCTGACATACATGACTTCAGCACTGTCATGAAGAGAGCGGGACTGTCCTGACATACATGACTTCAGCACTGTCATGAAGAGAGCGGGACTGTCCTGACATACATGACTTCAGCACTGTCATGAAGAGAGCGGGACTGTCCTGACATACATGACTTCAGCACTGTCATGAAGAGAGCGGGACTGTCCTGACATACATGACTTCAGCAATGTCATGAATAGAGCGGGACTGTCCTGACATACATGACTTCAGCACTGTCATGAATAGAGCAAGACTGTCCTGACATACTTGACTTCAGCACTGTCATAAACGGAGCGGGACTGTCCTGACATACATGACTTCAGCACTGTCATGAAAAGAGCGGGACTGTCCTGACATACATGACTTCAGCACTGTCATGAAAAGAGCGGGACTGTCCTGACATACATGACTTCAGCACTGCTTTGAAGATGATTTCTGCTGTGTTGTTAATCGTAAGTGTATTACGTAAGATGACTCAGCACCCTCTAATACGTGTGTGGTTGTATCAGTACTCCAGTGATAGCTGCTCTTTTTATTTTTAGTGATTATTGTTATTTATTGTTAAGAAACACGACTAGCATCATTGTCAACTAATCTCTACCGTCATATCTCAAGATGCATACAGATTTACACAAGAATGACTTTTTTTAAAGAAATTACTAATACAAATATTTTATGTGTATTTATTTATCTTAATTTCAAACAACACTACAACCACTAACGTCTCTGTGGTCAGATCCTTCCCCAGTGACTGGTTTCTGGCTACTAAAACAGCAACGCCGCCTTTCTGTCCCCAGATTAGGGACAGGCCCAGCCCAGGATTTGTAGCATGCGGCGGCGTTTCCGGCGGTGTGCCGCGTGTGTGTAGCGTGTGTGTAGCGTGGCCGTGGCCAGAGCGAGGGAGCTTGTGCGTGTTCTCCGCCAGCCGGGCCCGCAGATGGCCGTCCAGCCTGGCGTGAGCGTGTAGCGGTGGGGACGCTGGCGCTAAGGCCCTCCGTGTCTGCACGCGGACATACGGGCCTGCTGAGGTGCATTAAACATGGCCTACTGCTCTCCCAAAGCCCCCGCCTCGCTCCCCACAGTCTTCCCCATCTCACCGCGCCTCTCTGTGTCTCCGCCGCACCATCGTTTCGCCACAGGGGAACGAATGACATGATGCTATTGTGGATGATGTCAGCGCTTTGTGCCGTGACTGTTGTTTTGCCCGGACAGGAAACGGAGGTCATCCCAGACCAGACCCTGCTCCAGCGGACCGAGGAGGCAGAGCTCAGGGGGGCGGCTGGCCTCCGGAGCCCGCAGGCCACCGCCCACCTGGAGTTCTTCCTGGCCATGGCCATCTGCAACACGGTGGTGGTTTCCACGGAAACGGCCCAGAGACAGAGGGTGAGAGCATGAAGTCATGCTGACTTCGCTTCTACAGTGACGGGTGGGGTTATGCGTCTGCTCGGTGGGGGCGGGGCTATGCCCCTTGGCTGCTGAGTCATGGTGGGAAAAAAAATGTAAATCCTCCCATTATGCCAAAATAATAACACTAATTACACACTATGCAAATTACACCTCCTGCACGTGGAGACCCTGGGTCTAAATCCCAGACTCACCAAAGCAGTGCTACAGTTACCTTTGTACGCTTAATTCCATAGTAACTGGTGGTGAACAGATCAGTGGCACGATGAATCATCGGGATATTTATGCTCCATGCTCCAATAGATCACTAGTTCAGCAAAATGAGAGTTATCTCTGCTTAGACCAGTCGTCTCTTTCATTCTTCACCCCCTCGCTGGGTCTTAAAAGGTATAACCATAACAGGAAGTCTGTATGAAGTTGAGTTGCTCTCATGGCTGGTCTAAGCTAATTTCCTAAATTGCTCCTGAGGACCTGCACAGAAGCACTTTGTGCAGACTGCAAATTATTTGTGGCCTCAGACCTGTAATGTTGAGAGATTCAAAGAGTAATTTGGGCCACCCCTAATTAATTAAATTAGCAATGGTGCATGATTGTATCACCCTGGGCCAGACAAATCTGGAGTTACCGAGAGTGTTGCCATGGGCTCGGAGGAGAGGAGATTACCCATTGGACACACAGTAATATTTCAGCAACACTAACTCAAACATTTAATAAGTTAAAAACTTTCAGTAAAAGACTTTTCAGTTCATTATCACTGGATTGTCAGTTTAAATTCACTTTGAAAAAATGAGATTACTTTAAGTAACATTTTGTAAACACAACACAATCATTCCATTTACTCATCAATATGAGTTGATAATTGTGAATAAAACTTTTAGGTGACAGGACGCCGTAACTCCAAGACCAGACGTCAGCTCCCGGGGTGCATGGAGGGCCTTTGTGCTCGACTTCCATGTCTGAGGAAGCTCAGCGCCTCCTTAAAAAGTGTCGGTCGCAAGCGGGATTCGCTCTCCGAGCCTCCGGCGGCATGCACCCTCTACGACATCCCTGCTTCCTCCAGCTCCGTGTTGGGCGAAGACGAGGGCGAGCACACTCTCACCAGCAGGGGGCGGCGTTTGGCCAGACACGTGGACGTGTGCTACGAGGCCCAGAGCCCAGACGAGGCGGCGCTGGTGCACGCGGCCAAGGCGTACGGCTTTACCCTGCTGGAGCGCACCCCCTCCCGCGTGACCGTCCGCCTGCCCAGCGGGACCACGCTGACGTATGAGGTCCTGGATGTCTTGACCTTTGACTCCGTGCGCAGGAGGATGTCCATAATAGTGCGACACCCTCACACCAAAGAGATTATAATGTACACCAAGGGAGCTGACTCAGGCATCATGGAGCGACTGCAGAACTCCTTCCAAGGTAGAAAGCCGACGGCAGGTTCTCCCAGACATCCTCAATCGATCCCCGAGCCGAATGAAGCCATGAGGAGGCGCGTGTTTTTTTCACGGCCTGCTTGTTTTGATTCACCCAGGCAGAACACAAAGGAAGAGCGAGAGTGAGGTTGTCGCTAATCAGACCCAGAAGCACCTGGACACGTACGCTAACGACGGCCTGCGCACCTTGTGCTTTGCTCGAAAGGTAAAGAAGGACATTTGCTCCATTTTTGATTCGCATTACGTTGAGAGTTTTCAGACAGGATGTCCCGAGTGACATGTTCTTTCCCTCTCTCTGTGCGTTTTGCTCCTTCTCTCTCCCACTCTCTCTGCATTTCTCCCTCTCTCTCTCTCTTTCTCTCCCTCATTGTCTGTCACTCTCTCTCTTACTCTTAAAGGTTGTGAGTGAGCAGGCCTATTACGACTGGTTAGTGTTGAGACAAGAAGCTATGGCAGCTATAGACAGGAAGGAGGAGTTGCTCATGGAGACGGCGTCTGACATGGAGAACAACCTAATGCTGCTGGGTAAATCAAATAAAACTGCCTAACACGACTTAAAGTGGAATACTGACGTATTCAAAAGAAGAATGGAGGGTATGAAGGATAGTACGAAAGATGAGCTGACTGTAAGATAGACATGTGAAATACATATTCCTATAGGGGCCACTGGTATAGAGGACCGCCTTCAAGAGAATGTTCCAGAAACCATCCAGGCTCTGAGGGACGCAGGTATCCAAGTGTGTGTGCTGACTGGAGACAAACTAGAGACGGCCGTCAACATCGCCTACTCATGCAAACTGATGGACCAGCGAGACCTGGTGTTTACCTTCAACACGGAGAACAAGGTGCAGAGCCGCCTCACCTCCCCACGACACCCTCCACCGCGCAGAGCCTTTGCTCCGTGGCACTGAATGATCCTCCACTCAGGGTCAGGCCGCTCATGAATAATGCATTTGGGAGACAATGGAAGGGCTGTTTGGCTCCTCCCACATACCACATACCTCCTCCTCTGCCAATCAGGGTCTGCATCCCCGGATGAAGGAGCCCTTGACAGAAGTGGGTGCCTCAGGCTTCTGAGTGCAGAGCAGGGCTGTGTTTAAGCTTACCCGGAGCAGTCTGGGCACTGCTCGTCAGGGTGGGCCCTGTGAAGGTCACGCTCACACCTTTCCCCCGATTTAGCACACGTGCTGCTTCGGCATCACGTGAGCCCGTCCCCAGGCTCAGCTCTGGCAGTGCCGCGGCCGCCCGGCCGGCTCACGGATGTGGGGGGGATGCGCTGTAATCCAGTTTGCTGCAGCACAGAGGAGGAGAGGCAGCCGGGATGTTAGACATGCCCCTCGACCACCCACACCTCCTCCTCCCTGCATCCTCCTCCTCTTAGGGGAGTGAGATGCTGCTTGTAAAGCAGGAAGGCAACTAGTTGTTAATTAGTGGGCAGTTACTACAAGCACACGAAAGACTTGATAAAAGGTTTCTCAAGGATCTCGTTCACATGCATTGAAATACAATACATTTACAAACACATTTTATCATACATTTTTTATATATATTTTTTTCAAATATAAGAAATACTATCTATAGTACATGCATTACACATTAGGTAAATATGTATCATGTAACTATCTGCACTATTTTCGCACAAGAGGTTACAGAAGACGCCTCTTTTTAATGCGTATAAGAGTCTTGCTGGCATCATGTCAGCAGGAGCCTAAAGCTGTCAGTGGTCTGTGTCTATGTCAGGACGTTTGCAGGACCATGCTGAACGGGGCACTCGGGCAGATGCCACTGTACGACAGCCAAGACACAGAGGTCAGCGTGGGCCTGGTGATTGACGGCCGTACCCTGCGCCTGCTCCTGGAAGACGACCTGCAGGAGGAGTTCGTGCGGCTGTGCACACACTCCCGCGCCGTGCTGTGCTGCCGAGCCACGCCTCTGCAGAAGAGCACGGTCGTCACACTCCTACGCTGCAAGCTAGGGGTCATGACCCTCGCCGTAGGTAACGCAGGGGCGGGGGGGGCAAGTGGGGGTGGCGCTCTGGAAGTCACCCGCTTTTAAGATCATGTTGAACCATCTGAGTCGTGTGCGTTTACGTGCTGAGGTGTTTCAGCGTGTGCAGGTTTGACGGAGTCGTTGCCTTCGGTGTGAACGCTAGTGCATTCGTTCTGTACGTTTGCTCAGTGCGTTTGTTCTATACGTCCAGGTGATGGGGCCAATGACGTGAACATGATTCAAGCAGCAGATGTCGGCGTGGGCATTTCAGGACAGGAAGGGATGCAGGTGTGTGTGTGTGTGTGTGTGTGTGTTTACATCCTCTCTCTGTGGGGATTTCCAGACATGCAGTATCCAGATCAAATTACTCATAATAAGACCAAATGGTGTAATTCACTCACCCATTGTTGAACGGTATGGAATAGTATTTCTGCTACTGACGACTAGCTTTGTGTGTGTGTGTGTGTGCATGTGTGTGTGTGTGTGTGTGTGTGTGCATGCATGTAAGGCTGTTATGGCCAGTGACTTCGCGATAGCACGCTTCAAACACCTAAAGAAGCTCCTCCTGGTTCACGGTCACTGGTGTTACACTCGGTTAGCGAACATGATCATCTATTTCTTCTACAAGAATGTGGTACGTATCTCAGTAACAGTGCCTAACGTTTAGGATACTATTCAAAGTTCTTTATTCATTATTAATATTCATTATTTATTTATCTATTGTTATTTTTTCAACATGAAATGGTTATCGGGGTAATGATATGATGATGATATTATCAGAACTTACTCAGTATATCCAGGCGCTCTGTATGGACAGCCCAGAAGGGGGCGCCATCCTCCACCATGACCCGTCCCCTCCTCCCTCAGCAGCAGCTAAGCCCCTTCCCATCTCCCACCAGGCCTACGTCAACCTCCTGTTCTGGTACCAGTTCTTCTGTGGTTTCTCCGGCACTGCTATGATCGACTACTGGTTCATGATCTTCTTCAACCTCTTCTTCACCTCTGCGCCGCCCATCATGTTTGGCATTATGGACAGAGAGGTGTCTGCTTCCATGCTCCTCCAGCTCCCGGAGCTCTACAAGACGGGCCAGCACGCTGGGGTCAGTGCCTCCACCCACACTCACACGCTGGGGTCACTGCCTCCACCCACACTCACATTACAGCACCCACTGGGGTCAGTGCCTCCACCCACACTCACACGCTGGGGTCACTTCCTCCACCCACACACACATTACAGCACCCACTGGGGTCAGTGCCTCCACCCACACTCACACGCTGGGGTCAGTGCCTCCACCCACACTCACACGCTGGGGTCACTGCTTCCACCCACACTCACACGCTGGGGTCAGTGCCTCCACCCACACTCACACGCTGGGGGATGATGGTGGTGATGGTGGTGATGGTGCTGATGATAATGATGATGATGGTAGGATCATGCTAACCTTTCCCCACTAGCAGAGGTCTAGGGAAGCATCAGCAGTGTTACGTCTGTTACGTTTGTCGTGGTGACGGAGACCTGACAGCACCACGACACCTTCTGAAGGGTTTGCTTTGCTTCCAGGGCTACAGGCGTTCTACCTTTTGGACAGCTGTTGCAGACGCGTTTTATCAGAGTCTCGTTTGCTTCTTTGTTCCATACTGGGTGAGAATATTAGATGAATCTGCTGATTATTTCCCTTATTTACTTCTATGCTCTACCCGACAGCTTGCTGACTGATTCTCTCTGGTCATTTTTCCAGACGTACAAAGGCTCAGATATCGACATCTTCACTTTGGGAACTCCCATGAACACTGCGTCTCTGTTTACTATCATCCTTCATTTGGCTATTGAGATCAAGAGCTGGGTGAGTAGATAAACTCTCTGGATTGAAGAAAGATTGACTTTAGTCATAGTGATTGTTGAATCAAGAGTCAAATTATTCCCACTTCTTATTGATTAAAATTCCCGTTCGAGATGAAGCTGTGAGGGTCCCACTGCCTTAAACGCACTTGTGGTTTTGGCTTTTGTACACCTACTTCAAGAGTGTCAAACTCTGGTCCTGCAGGACTGAAGTCCAACAATGTGTGGAGATTCTTCTCCTGTCACTTCACCGCCAAGTTTAGTAGATGTGCTGAGCACAGAAATCTCCAGACTCTGATAGAGTCCACTTCTCCAGGACAGGAGATGGTGACCCTTGACCCAATTCAGCTGACGAGTTTAATTAAATGTAAAAGAGCAGAGATAGGATGAGGAGCATTGGAACAGACTGAAATTGGAATGGCATTATACAGGTGATTTTAACTGGGAAACACCGCTGGGAAGTGCTGGTTTGGGCACATAGCCGCTGCTTTGCCATCACTGTCAGCCAAGCCAGTCATTCCCTAACTGCTGATTTTGGATAACGAGGCACTGGTGGTCTTAACGATTTCCATGTTTGTTTTTGGCTGGTGTTAGACGGTGGTACACTGGGTGATTATGGTGGGAAGCATCGTAGTTTACTTCATCGTCACACTGGCCTTCTGTGCCATCTGTGTCAGCTGCAACCCACCTTCTGACCCCTACTGGACCATGCAGGAGCAAATGTTAGACCCCGTCTTCTACCTTGTCTGTATCTTAACCACTGTTGTGGCACTATTGCCAAGGTAAGTTTATCCATTTTGTTCACTGTATTTATGGTGACTGTAAAATCATACAATGATCATGTGGTTACTCGTAATATCTGATCTGTATTAATGTTTGTGAAGATTCTGGTTTTCGGCATGTGCATCCCAGTTTTTCTCGAGGATTCTTTGTTTCGTGCAGGTTTACACTTCACGCCCTCAGAGGAACACTAGCTCCCTCCGATCACCTCCGGGCGCGGCAGATAGACAACCTGCCCGCCCACCACCGGGACCAGTGGCTGCAAGAGTGGAGGATGCTCAAGGACCTGTGTGCCTCCTATCCCAGCCTGTCCTCCTCTGCTTCCCGACGCTACGGCACAGCCCAGAGCCCCAGCCTGTCCCCAGTCCAGGACCCTAGCCTCTCCCTGGCCCAAAGCCTCAGCCCCTCCCTGGGCCAAAGGCCCAGCCTCTCCCTGGCCCGGAGCCTCAACCCCTTCCCTGAGCCAAAGGCCCAACCCGTCCCTGGCCCAGAGCTCCAGGCTGTCCCTGGGCCAGGACCCCAGTAGCGTTGCCATGTACAGGAGTGGTGGGGGGGGCTGGCTTTCTCCAAACTCTGGCTGAACTCTCAGGAGACTAAGTGATAAAAAAAAAAACTGTTGTGTTTTAGTGTCATGTATTTTGTACACCGATTTGTAAGCCTTTTCACGTGAAATGAAATGCCCGCGTATGGGAGAAGTTGGACAGGTGCTCGTGGGCAACATTTACGCAAAGAGCCCTCACTGTGGTGTTAACGCTGCCTACTAACGCTGCCATCTCTTGTGCGGGGATTAGCAGACGGGAAGTCCAAGGGGAGTCAGAGTGGTCCGTTTTCGGATCCTGAATATGCTTCCACGGCCTCTTCTGTAACGAGTCTCCCAGTTGATCCAAAGGAATGGGTGGAAGTTCACTGAGGATATAAATGGGGTTCCAGCTATCAGGCTGCCTAGTCAACCTAGTCAACAGGCCGATCGATGCATCTCTCAGAGTTCCTCAGCAAACCCTCCGAAACGCACCGCCTCTCCAGACGGGGCGAGCTGGTGTCGCTTGCTTCTCGGGGAGAAACCTACTTGCAGGGCACATTTGTATTCAGACGCTTCGAGCTGCTCACAAAATAATTGAGGTTCGCAGACGTTACGTAACATCCTGGTATTTTCAGTTCATGTAGCCATGTTTAGAGCACGTTGGGCTTGATGTTGAGAGACAGAAACACACACACTGCAGGAAGACTGAAGGGCACGTCTGCCTTTGTTATTATGTTTAACAGGCTGCCTGTGTATGTGTGTGTGTGTATATATATGTGTGTGTGTGTGTGCACGCACATGAATAATCAGATGATGAAAAAGCAGAGGAGACACACACATCTGACTACTTAATCGTATTTCTGACGTATTTCTGACGTTCCTCTCTTGAAGGAGGCTGCTGTGATCCCATTTGAGTAGCCAGGCCAAAGAAATATCTCACTCTCCCATCTACCTCTCGCTTAAAGGTCCACAGAATCTGAAGCTTGCAATAAAATGGGTCTAGTGCTGATGTGGTGGAGAGCTTGTTGCGTTTTTATGTAATGACGTCAGAGTAGGTTTTGATGGACCACTTCTGCCATCTTGTGTTGGATTCTTGAATTGCACACACATAGCTGCATGATAAAAGCTAAGACAGAAGTGGGTAAACAAAATGGTTGATGGTTTTAATTTCAAAAGTATGTTTTTTGTCGCAGTGTTTTATGTGGTCAGTTACTTGGTAGTTCAATGAACCATTCATATTAATTAAATGACTGTTCTCAAAGCTATTCCATGACTAATATATTCCTTATAAAGTGTAACTAACCACTTAGCAACCATAATTGTTGCCTGAGGTAAATGCAAGACTAATGAACAGCCTTCATGTTGTGTGAATATAGTTTTCACATATTAGTATCAATATATTGAACATAATTATTAACTGTCAATTGTAAATTCATAAAAGACCTTTACTTATCTTGACCAGATGTGAACAATTCAAGATCAGAAATGAGAAAATCCAAACAGCTTGAGCAAAATGCTGGTGCAGAGTTTTACTTTCAGGATTAGGAACATATCTGTTCTTAATTCTTTGCTTAGTGGAAATTTATGATGCGTCTATTTCTTTAAAATCGAAAATTCTTTAGAAACGAGATCATGAATGAAAATCATGAAAGAATGTAGCCCTCGGAAGCTACTGAACAAACAGATTCTTAAAGGACATTCTCAGGGGGGACCATACAAAGGAATCACACAGCACAGTCTTGCTACAATCACACGCATTTTACAGAGAAGATAAATAGCCAGGGAGTTTTGCTATTAGCGTTATGTTGACGCTGCATGTAGCACCTCATTGTAATGACAGAGAACTATCCATGAAAATATTTTCAAACATAATACTTCAACTCTGCCTTTACATAAAACATCACACTGAAAACATTTCACAATGCTGAAGTAGGTATAAAAAGTACAAAAGAAAATTAAGTAGCTTAGAAGGCAAAACCTCCTAACAAAAGAACTACGTTTCCCACCACAAAGGGGGGCTGATCAAACAGGGTTGGGTAATCGCTGCAAGAGGAACAGAAAGTCTGAAATGTTACACCTTTTCCATTCAAGCATACAGAGAACTCACTCTACCAGTATGGGGGGTTTGGGGGATCAACCTCAGTGGCATGACTCAGCTCCAACATCTCTTCCTTTAAATCGGATCTTGAGATAAAACTTAGCACCTTCTAACACGTCTCTGTCTGACAAATGGTATGTTGTCTCTGTCTCAAAATAATGTACTCCGTCTGTCGAGCTTATTTTGATTAAACAGCATGTGTCCCTCTGAGTAGTACAAACACACACCAAAAAAGGTCTTTTCTGGTATTCTGTGTGTATGTGTGTGTGTGTTAACATAAGCACATGCCTTCGTACTTAAGCACAAGTGGACACAAACACACATGTAAACACACGTGTGTAGACGCACGCACTTGCTGTACGTCTACCAGGTGGGCATCATATCGGGGAACCAGATGCGCCCGAGGTGCTTGGACACCTCGTTGGGGATCTGCTCCATGCTGTAGGTGTTGTCGGGGATCAGGACCTCCTCCATGATGGACAGCTGGCTGAGGCGGCCGCCGCACATCCTGACGAACTCCACGAAGCCGCTGCAGGTGACCTCGCACTCGCCCAGCCCGATGGCCGTGAGGCCCTTGCAGCGCTCCGCGATGCGGATCAGCTCCTCGTCCAGCGGCTCCAGGCCGTTGGCGCACACCACCAGCTCCACCAGCCGCGGGCAGTTCAGGCCGACGCGGCCCAGGACCTCCTTGCTGACAGCGCGTCCGAAGTACAGGTGCGTGACGGGCGTCTCGTCGCAGAAGAACGGCTGGAACTCCTCCTCGTACAGGAAGAAGTACATGACGACGCTGACGCGGGGAGAGTGGCGGATCAGCGCGCGCCAACTGCTGGCCCGGATGGTGTGGAACTGGGTCTGCCCGGGGTTCTCGCTCACCACGTTGATGCGCAGGTGCTCCAGGTGCACGTGCTTCTCCGAGGAGAGAGCCAGCAGCAGTTCGTCGCTCAGCAGGTGGTAGTTGAGGGCGAGCTCACGCAGACCGTGGCACTGGTCCGCCACGCACAGGATCCCTGCACGGACACGAGATCCTGGTCTGATTCGGCGGATTCAGAAGCAAGAAAAACTCCACAAAGTGCAGCGCATCAGGCCCGGGGGGCTGGGGCAGAGAGCCACTGCTATACAAAACACGAATTTTGAACATTCAAGATTGCAAACCTGCGGGTGAGACATGAGGACAGCTGCTCATCTTCAGAAGCTTCAGCGTGTCACTGTTGTTCGCCACCAGGACCTTCAGGGAAGGGTCGTCAACCGGGGTGTCGTCGATTTTAATGGACGACAGGGACTTGGAGTTGACAAACACCACCGTCAGCGCCGACACAAAGTGTGACTGGGAAGAAAGCATGCGAGGGAGGCGTGGCCAGTCAGCACCAGTGCCTCACCTTCACACTGCCTAACCAATGAGGAGTGTGACAGCAGTGACACAGCCTTCAACAGGCTGTGCGCTCCGTACCTGAGACACGTCCATGAAGCTGGGTCTTGCCGTGGAGATGAGGCCCAGTGTTTTGATGGTGCAGTTCACCAGCTGGGAGAGGATGTCACATGCTGCCTCCGCAGACTCCGTACAGCTGTCCACCTGCGGGGAAGAGAAATAGACAAAGAAACTATTTATAAACAAACAAATAAACCAACACCCCACCACAATAAAAGACCCAAGCAAACAAAAGAAACAACATTTGTTTTTAAATAGCATCTTTTAGAACTGATGAAACACAAGATAAAATGGTGGTCTTTAATGTTCCTTAATTGGGATTTTGGGGTTCTACACGTAATCACTGAAGCACAAACTATGTGTACAGAGCTTTCGAGATGATAATGTATACTATGTGTAGTATCTACTATTGTTGCTTGTGCTGTGTTAGCGATACAGTCACATCTGAAAACATGACATGACTCAAACATGACTAGGTCATGGTTTGACCTAAAGGCCTATGGGTTATGATATAGGAGGAAGGGTTATTGTCAAATACTACATGATCATGTCAAGATTGAACAGAATGTCTGGAATGCAAACATTCTCTAAAAAGGGCTAAAACGTGTTACCCCGGAGGCACGGTGAACCAAAGCCAAGATAGCCTAGCCTACATCCCTTTAAACACTGGAGAAAACACGAGTGTACAAACTGTACTTCACAGTTTAGCTTGCAAATAGAAGTCTAGAATGAATCATACTTATTTGATTATAACCGACATGAATAATCCATTCCTGCACAGAATAGTTAAATTATTATTGGTGGATTTGCTATGTAGGGAAAAGAATCTCGAAGAATTAGCCCATGCAGGACTGGTGCTGTGATTTGGTGATTCACATACATTCCAAATCAGCCTGCACTGAGACAGAGTCCATGTGTGTGTTGGTGGTGGTGGTGGGAGGGGGGGTATTCTGCTTTGAGCAGTTCCAGGAACCGCTTTACCTTGAAGCTGACATACTGAAGATGATGGGCATGCCTCTTAATGATTTGCTGGACAAGGTCGGGATGAGTGGACCTCAGGTATGACGTGGCCGGCTGGTTCAGCTCGAACTCAAAACGCCTCCACAGCTCCGGGATATGAAACACGTCGTTCCAGCGGCGGCACACAGACGACGCCCGCGCCCGGTCCACTAAGGAAAGGTACTGGAATATGTGCAGGACTATATGATGTGGCAGGTTCCCCCAGTCTTGAGCGGGGTTATGGGAGCTGGCGGAGGGACCTTCTCTACTCTTCTTCTTCTTCTTGGCTCTGATTTGAGAAGGAGTAAAACTCGCGCACTTTGACGCGATATTTGCTCGTGCTCGTTTCATTCTGTTGGGCGGAACCGTAGTATCAGAACTATGCTTAATAATTCGCATGACTCTGCTCGAGTCTGTATGATTATATAAATGATTTATTAACGCGATTTAAGTGCATGGTTCTAACATTACTGACTAAACTATTTACTAACCAAAGGTGAAATTGACAGATTGCTCTCTTCAAGTTCAATTAACAGACCTTTATATTATTTTCTCTCATGTAGTAAACCTTGCTTCTAAAATGCTAAATAACTGTCGGGGAAATATTTAGCAACTAAGAATCTTTTTAACTGTAGGAACCGACTCTTTTGGGTAATAAACGGTTTCACCAATAACGACGACCACAACGCTAACTGCAGAAAGAGGTCTAGAACTTACTTGATTTGTGAATGTCTTCAAAACGGTGGGTTTAATCTAGCACTTCACTTGAACCACCCCGAAGCGAAACCATTTCCGCGAATCTTTCTCGAATGTTCGTTTCTGCGCACTCACCAGCCGTGTCCCATAATAAGCCGCGTACTTGGCATCAGATCTACAATGTCCAACAGCTTGGTACGCAGCACGGGTACACTGGTAGCACGTGAGCACAGGAAAACATGGATTTCACTGAACTACTTTGCCTCGTCTCCCTCGCTCAGCGGTCATATGCTACTTTAATTTAGCGTCTAATTTGTAGTTTGCTTCACGTTAGTAGTAGTGTACTTGCACATAACCTAAAATTAACACATTTGTGCTTTGGGGGTTTATAAATATGAATATAGCAAAGTCTGAGTCATGATAATCATCTACGTGAGACCGATATTTTTACTTGTTCATCACTTTTCTGTAATTTTGTTTCATTTTCTACCGAAGGTGACCAATGGATATTTAAAAATCTTAACGTTTCTAACAGTGCGTGTAACGCGTGGCCTCCACTGAAAGTAGGTCAGTGTGTCAGAGAGAAACGTCATTCTGCAGAAAACGTCACGCTGTTCACGAGCTCAGTATAAACGGTCCGTGTAAATATCCCATCACAACAGGTTGTCGCAGTCTGTACTATACACACTAGGAGACTTTAAAACTGATTAATCTGATTGCGTGAGCAATAACTCGAATGTAAGCAAAATACGCTACATTAAGTGACGTATTAAGTTAAGTACATGCTAAATATTAATAGGTCTAACCTGTGTATGACCAAACAAAAAACTGAAAATTGTAACAGAAAGCGCTAGAACACCTGCATCTGTGAACAGAGTTTGGCCTTCTCGTGCATGTAAGACACACATGACATTCGATGCGTTTCTTTAGCCTCCTACTGTTTAATTATGTAGGTCCGGCCCAGTCTAGCGTGGACGAAAACTTTAACAAACGCTATTTAAAGAAAAATATTATTGTGATTTTAAAGATATAGAAAAATATAATATAGAAAAGATAATTGTGTAGTGTTTACAATTTACAAATAACGTTTCATGATTTAAGTGTTAACAAGTCAATATATATACACACATACACATACACACACTACCAGTCAAAAGTTTGGACACACCTGTTTATTTTTATTGCTTCCAACATGAAAAAAACAGGGAAGATGCCAAACCAATGAAAGAAAATATGTTATTATGCTATAATAAACAAATATTAGATTCTTTGAAGTAAGTAGTTTTGATGACAGCTTTGCACACTCTTGGTGTTCTGTTAACCAGTTTCATAAAGCAGCACCTATGATGCTCCTGAAGACATTCTCACATATGCAGATCACTTGTAGAGTGAGGAACTGAAGTTCTGAAATAAAATTGTTTGCTGAGGGTGCATTTAAAATTGTGTGTGTGTGTTGAGAATTAATTCATATATAACCCTTTTTCCAAATTATATTTAATTATAATTACATACTGATGTTGGACAAGAAGGCCTGGCTCTCAGTCTCTGCTCTAATTCATCCCAAAGGTGTTCTGTTGGGTTGAGGTCAGGACTCTGTGCAGGCCAGTCAAGTTCATCCACACCAGACTCTGCCATCCATGTCTTTATGGACCTTGCTTTGTGCACTTCCAACAGTACACTTCCAAAGCTTCCAAAGAAAAAGGGTGCAATCAAAGTGCTTCTGAATTAGTAGTATACATATAAATTAAAAAACTAAATTAGTAGCAGTATATATTATAAATATGTATTTTGAAACTTCGCAGTATTTTATTTTTAATAATATTCATGTTTTTGCATTATTATTGCATCATAATCAGTAAGCTCATTAATTTGAAATTCTAATTTGAATTCATAAAATCATTAGAATTCTAACCATACTTTGAACGTATAATAAAATAATTAATAATTAATTAATATTTTTTTATTGTTTAGCTTCAAAATGAACTACTATTGTGACATGTGACTATTGCGTCACTGACGCGTCGATCGTGCGTTTACTTAAAAACATGTTTCAGTCGGTATAATGTTGCGCACTGCTGAAGATCTTAATTAATATGGAATCTATCCAGTTGTTTCGTCAGCGCTGCGTAGTTGGAAGTGTGTGCTGAGCCACACGGACGCACTAGTTCGAGGCGGACTACCATGAGAGGCGATAGGCTGCTCGTAGTTAGTTAGCTAGCTAGGAGTCTTATGTTCATTTTAAGTTATTCTGCTGAAATTCCAAATGGCCTGAACAAGACAGCAAAGTGACAGGTACACTGAAATTAGAGCCTTCTTTGACTAGTTTAGGTAGCACTGGTTGCGGTTTCTTTTCTCCAGTGCGGTTGTTCTTAGGGTATTCAATCACGGGAGAGTCGCTTAATGAGAAATCAACGCCGAGCTGGCTTGATCCGAATGCGCTGAGAACTGCCAACCAGCCAGCCAGTCAGCCAACCAGCCAGTCAGCCAGCCATCCATCCAACCATTCAGTCAGTCAGTCAGCCAGCCATCTAGCCAGCCGTCCAGCCAGCCAGTCAGTCAGTCAGCCAGCCAGCCAGTTATCGGGACTCACACACACGCCGAGTGTGTGAGAACTGAGGCTGTTTTGCAGTGCTCCAAGAAAGTAGCTAGCTGGCTAGCTAACTACCTCAACACAGCTGTGGATACTCTGACTGCATCTTCCAAAAAGGTAATTAAAACAGAAGCTAGCTGGATAGCTAATTGTTTTAATTTTTATTGTACCTACCCTGTCGTTTTTGTTTTAAATTATTCCCATAGCTAGCTAGTAAACTTGGCTAGCCATCCAAATAGTTTCATCCCAAGACCCAAGGGAACGATTTTAGCTAGGTAGTGGTACTTTTATTTAACTAAACTTATCTAGCGTTAAATTGGTCAACATATCTTCGTTAGCAGGCACGTTAAACTAGCTAGTTCTTCGTTAGCTGTCATGAGTTTATAGATAGCGTGCTAGCTAACCTTGCTCGGTATCCTATGTAGTCTAGCCCAGGAACTACTGGCTAGCTATATTACTGTACCGATAATCGGCAGTAGACTGTCAAAACTTTGCAGTAAACTGACTATAAAGAGATATGTAGCTAGGTGGCTATGTGCATAATGTCCGTTCTTGTTGGGAACGGTATCAAAAAGCAAATATGTTTGCTAACCTAGCTAGCGAATGTGATTTAAGATTCAGGGCCAATTAGATGTAACGTTAGCTGTGTTAACCCAGCTATGATTACTTGTGACAAACATCATCCATGAGGCTCCTCAGATGGCCGAGACCAGTGTTTTCTCAAACTACTTGAAATAGCCTTAGCTTGCTATATACCTAAATGTCCATGATTGTCCTATATAACGTAGAAAGGTCAGTTACCTTTCTAAATATTGGGACATATAACATCTGTACAGGACTAAGGCCGTGGTCAGATGCTCTGATGTGTGTACATCATCATTCTTGGTGTTAATACTGTTTGTTAATGACACGAATGTGGAAGACTGGGGTGGGCACAGTCTTACTTTTGAGATTCAGCTTTGTTGAGAAACTACTTAATGCTTTCAGATTATGTTGATTTAGAAAGATATGGAGAAGAGTTCACAATATAGCTAACTAGATCTCATAGCATGACAGAAAACTAAAACTTGGTTGGAATGTAAGCCCTGGTGGTGGACAGGAGGAGAGATTTACACGAGACTAGCTAGTGCATGTGCATCATTATCTGCGCCTTGGTAAATGTTGGTATGCGTGTTGGTCAGTAAATCTGTGTACTGTAGTTGGAGGATTATAACGGAGTCTTCACCTTCCTCAGATAAAGTCTTGTAATGCTGCGTTACTTTAAAATACGGCACGTGACTGCTAGGCCTGTGGCTAGTAAATGTTTTTTTTTTTACTTTTGCACAAGCCATTATTTTATAAAGATGTTATTACCCAATACTTGTTTAAAGGTATTATTGTTTTATATATATATATTTTTTTACTACAACCAGCCAAGAGAATAGGCAAGTAGAGGTTGCCAAAATGTTTAATTCGCTGGCTGCATCTTTTGTACATTTACACTGGTGAGAGTGTACGCCATGCGTACGTGAGCTCGAACGCTCCTGCCTGCTATTTGCATAGCAAGGTCAGTGCTCATGTGCACTGGCGGTGTGACTTGTTGTGGTATTGGGTTCACAGTCAGCATTAACGTGCATCCCGTGTCGTGTTTGCCCCCCCCCCCAGAGGAAGCATGACCTGGAGAGGTGATCTGTACTCCGTGACTTTGCCGGTGGAGGGGATGACGTGCGGCTCCTGCGTCCAGACCATAGAACAGCAGATTGGCCAGAAGCCAGGCGTTATCCATATAGAGGTAAAAAATAAAAGTATTTGCTGACTTGTCAGTAACACCAAACTGTGAATCTGTTGCGACGTGTTTGTAGAAGTGGTTTACAGTGCAAAATCTGGAGATTCTCCAGGGGAAACAAGTTTTGACTATTTTTCATGTCCTGTACGCCTGTTCAACTCATGGAGCACTTGATAATCATCTAAAAACTGGAGTTTATTAAGCGATTATGTAAGAACTCCCGTTTTATAACATCACAGCTACAGGAAAAATACAGTTTCATGCAGTTTGATCAGGTTCTGAAGAGAACAACTCTACATTTGATTATCAGCCCTATGAACTGGAAAGGTGCCAGTAGAACAAGAAAAGTGTTCGACGGATGTGTTTGAGTTTATTGATCTTTTCATTTCAGTTTTGTTTATCTGGTGGTCGCGAGTTCACTCAGTGCAAAAATAAACTGTTGATTCAGCTTTTCAGATGCTTTTCACACGTATGTGTGTGTGTAAGAAACAACTGACAGGCCCCACTTTGGCAGCTGGGTTTTATTTGCGTTTTGACTTGATAGCAGTAAATCTGAATATGCTGGGGGCACTTTTTTTTATATTTTAAATGCTAAGATAAACACATTTTTCTTTAGCCTGACCTTTTAATTCAGCAAACGTTTGACTCAAAAACCTTATTTTCTCTCCACCTTTCATCTTTTAATTTTGGCACTGTGGCACTTACGAGCTGTAAAAGGCCAATAAAAAGTGTCAATATAATGCCTCTTTCACAATACCAGTACAGGGCTATTGCTAATCAGTAGTGTCACATTAATGTCTATTATTGCTTTCTATTATTAATGTCTATACTTTTTTTAACCCTGTATACTGTATGACTGCCTTTCTTAGATGTAAGTATGGACCACACCTTGGAACGCTTTTGTATTCAGTTAAAGGCTGGTTACTACAGTGCTACAGAGGCTGGTTACTACAGTGTTACAGAGGCTGGTTACTACAGTGCTACAGAGGCTGGTTACTACAGTGCTACAGAGGCTGGTTACTACAGTGCTACAGAGGCTGGTTACTACAGTGCTACAGAGGCTGGTTACTACAGTGCTACAATGGTAGGTTACTACAGTGCTACAGAGGCTGGTTACTACAGTGCTACAGAGGCTGGTTACTACAGTGCTACAGAGGCTGGTTACTACAGTGCTACAGAGGCTGGTTACTACAGTGCTACAGAGGCTGGTTACTACTGGTGGCTCCTTTGCTGTGGTGAAGGGTCGTGTTGGGCCGCTATAGAGGAGCCGTCAGAGAGGCTGGGCGGTTGTGGGGAGAAGCGTGAGGAGGAAGAGGAGCAGGAGAATGAGAGTGAGGGCAGACCTTCACACTCTGTTCCCACACGCAGTCCTGATCAGTTCTTCAGATGAGTTATGGTACCTCTTTTAGTAGTAGTCTTTTAGTAGTCTGCAGGTTCAAGCCGAGCACCGTGGGAGAGCATAACATCCCATACAAACAACACTTTAACAATACATATAGGCACTGTTTTCCAGCCATCATTTAATGAGTGGGACACAATGTATCAGGGCCCTGCACAGCCTGTCCAGGAGTTGGAGCTCATAACGACGTTTGGAGTGTGTTCCCCCGCGGCCGTGTCGCGTAATTGAGAAAAGACATTCATCCGTGTGGCTCGGGGATCCGGCCAGATCGTTGTTAACTTGGTCTGCCCTTTCCCTTTAGCCTTCTGTCTCCCTGCAGACCCGACGCAGACACGCAGATAATGCAATAATGCGTGTGTGAGGAATCGGACTCTGCTGCTGCTGCATGTGTATGAGGGCATTGACCTTTGAGGAAGAGGAACTGGTTGTGTCATTGCTGATCAGTAGTGTCACACTAATGTCTGTTATTGTGTTTGGTGTTTGTTTGTTTTTTTTTTAAAGCCTGGAGACAAAATGGCCTTTCTTAGATACACGTATGCGCCACGCCTTTGAATGTATTCGTGAACAGTGACTGGATTGTTTGTATGTGTTGTGGTACTTAACTGAAGTCACAGAAGAGAGAGAATGTTAAAATTGAAGTCAGTTTTTTCTTGAAGCCCAATGAATTGAGGTCAAGACGGCAGTTTGGTGCAGTCTGTCATTCAGTTCTATTTTAGCAAACGTGACGAGCACCATATTGGATTGATTTTAAATTAGTTTACGTAATTTGAATACCCAGAAATTGCGTTCAGTGTAGTTGTAATGGACGATATCTAGTCTAAGCCCCTCCGAGCTTAAACGCATGTGACTGACTTCTTACTGACGTAACCGGTCATCCCTTTTTTCCAAGCAGTCTTGGGCTAATGCTGACTACGTGCTTTTGCAGTCATTGTGCTCGTGAGCATGTTGGATTGATCAGGTGACTGAGCGATTCACAAGCTTCCTCTTTGTGAAGGAGATCACGGAGTTCGCGGGTGGGAACACGTGTCTGGAAGCACTCCGACATGCACGTGTTAGCAGTGCCTACAGGCTCGTCTTTGCCAGCTTAATTTTTTTTTTTTACAGCTTTTAGGTGCCTTCATTGCACAATTCAGCGAGCTGGAGCTAGTTAAACCGAAGGTCACCTCATTTCTCACACTGTTGTACGTCTTGTACCACAGGTGTCCCTGGAGTCTAAGAACGCCACAGTAATATACGACCAGGCACATCACAGCCCGGAATCGTTAGCGGACGCCATCGATGACATGGGCTTTGAAGCGGTGGCGGCTGACCCCGCCGTTGCCGTGGCGACGGAGACTCTGGTGTTCCCCGCGGGCGGCTCCTCCCTGGAACCCCAGCGCCAGACCCTGGCCCGGCTGAAGGGGGTGCTGGAGACCCAGGAGCGCGCTGACGGCAGGGGCCTGGCCGTCACCTTCGTCCCCGCCCTGGTGAGAGCGGAGCAGCTCGTGGAGGCGCTGGGCGGCCTTGCGCCCGAGCCCGCCCCCCACCAAGCGGACGCTTCGGAGCGGCCCGCAACCCGCGGCTCCAGCGGGGCAGAGGTGGTGAAGATGCGGGTGGAGGGGATGGTCTGCCTGTCCTGCACCACCACCATCGAGGGCAAAATTGGGAAGTTGAAAGGGGTGGAGAAGATTAAAGGTGTTTTTAATTCGATTTTCAATTAAATTAAAGCTAAATTGTATTTTGTCATTTAAGCTGCTGCTTTTTGGCCAAATTGATTTTCCTAATATTAGAAAGAGAAAAAAAAAAGATGAACAAATCCTAATTGTCACTTGGCTTCCTAACTTTTGTAAATTGTGTGTGTTTTCTCTGTCAGTTGGTCTAGAGTCTCAGGAGGCCACAGTACTGTACCTGCCTTACCTTATCTCAGTGGACGAGATTGTAAACCAGATCGGTGTGGCGGGCTTCAAAGCTTTTGTGAAATCCAAGCCCCGTCAGTTACAGCTGTCCACCGTGGACCGTCTGCTGAACTCCACCCGCCAGCCTCCCTGCTCTGAGGAGGACACCACGAAGCCTGCAGGCTCCTCCACCTCCACCACCCTGATGGATGTGAAGGGAATGCACTGCCACTCCTGTGTGGCGAACATCCAGGACAACGTAGCCAAGCTGCCGGGTGTCACCTCCGTGCAGGTCTCCTTGGAGAAGGAACAGGCCGTCATCCAGCACAACCCCAGCGTGGTGACGGCGGCGGAGCTGCAGAAGGCTATAGAGGCTCTGCCCCCGGGGAGCTTTAAAGCCCAGCTGACATCCTGGGAGCTTGGATCACCCACGTCTCCCACGGAGAAGCCCCCCGCGCTGACCCCTGACCCCGGCTTCCTGCAGCCCCTGGCTACCGGAGTGCAGATCCACATCGAGGGCATGACCTGTAACTCCTGCGTGCGGACCATCGAAGACACCATCTCTCAGAGGAAGGGTGTCAGGTCTGCGCAGGTGTCTCTGGCCAACCACCAGGGCACGTTCGAATACGACCCGCTGGTTACCACACCAGAGGAACTGAGGGAAGCCATTGAAGATATGGGTTTTGATGCATTTCTGCCTGGTGAGCGAAAGTCCTGGCATTTGTTATCTCAACTTAAAGTTTGAATGAAAATGAAAGTACCGTTTGGTATCGTTTGACCGAGTCCATTTTAGAATACATTTGAGCGTTTAGTGTATTGGTACATGTCTAGAAGAAAAGCCTTGGTTGTAATGATGAGACTGGCTGTAATAATGGCTTTATTGTGGCCACACTTAAGCTCTTCTTGAAGTCAGCCAAGTCATTAAAAGAGCTTGTGTTGCATGTTACCATATCTTGGTGACTGCTAACACTGGTGTCATGGTGAGTGCTAACACTGTGTTTCATGTATGGTCTTAGTAGCTCAGTTTACTCGGTTGGAAAACTCCTATGCTGACATCTGTAACTTTAAAACCAAGGTTTTCACAAAAACAAAAACCCAAATCCATGTAAACTGCCCTAAATGCTAACTTAAGAGGTTTGTATGGTTCAGCGCTACACTGTTGACAGTGTAAATAATACTGCCCACTCAGACCTCACAATGAAACTAAACCTGTCTTGAATGTCCTGCCCCTGTGGTAAACAGAGACAAATTCACTGGTGTCGGCGGCGGTGAGAAGCTCTACACCAGAGCACGGCCCTCCCTCGTCCCCCGCACTGTCGCACATGAAGGAGAAGGAGGTGAAAGAGGAGGTGGAGTCCTCGGTAAACACTCAGTCCAAGTGCTTCATCCAGGTCGGAGGCATGACTTGCGCCTCGTGTGTGGCCAACATCGAGAGGAACCTGAAAAATGAACACGGTGAGCTCGGCAGAGTTTAGAACCACAGTGGGCGGGGCTTCCCAAACATGCATTGTGACACAAAAAGGAATGTGACCTTGCTGAATAGAATGAACAGGATGAATAAATGGAGACCTGAGAACCACCCTTATGGAAATAAGCTTACACTTAAGTGGCCTCCACAAGCTTTCTTTCACTGTTAACTTCAATAGTAGGGTGAGAGTTATTTTAAACTAATGTCAAGTAGGCAAAGGTATTGATGCTTAGTTTTTTTTTTTTTCGGGCCTTATATGAGCTTATATGTCTTTCATATAAAAAGATTTTTTTCTTGTAGTCCATGATGTCAGAACCCATGTTGAAATTCAGAAACGTTCTCGTTTTCACTAGTGAATGCTGTAGTGTCTTCATGAGTGGTGGGGGGTAGTAATCTGAGCGAGGTGTGGTGGGGTGTGATCTGAGCGAGGTGTGGCTGGTGTAATCTGAGCGAGGTGTGGTGGGGTGTAATCTGAGCGAGGTGTGGTGGGGTGTAATCTGAGCGAGGTGTGGTGGGGTGTAATCTGAGCGAGGTGTGGTGGGGTGTAATCTGAGCGAGGTGTGGTGGGGTGTGATCTGAGCGAGGTGTGGCTGGTGTAATCTGAGCGAGGTGTGGTGGGGTGTAATCTGAGCGAGGTGTGGTGGGGTGTGATCTGAGCGAGGTGTGGTGGGGTGTGATCTGAGCGAGGTGTGGCTGGTGTAATCTGAGCAAGGTGTGGTGGGGTGTAATCTGAGCAAGGTGTGGTGGGGTGTAAAATGAGCGAGGTGTGGTGGGGTGTAATCTGAGCGAGGTGTGGTGGGGTGTGATCTGAGCGAGGTGTGGCTGATGTAATCTGAGCGAGGTGTGGTGGGGTGTAATCTGAGCGAGGTGTGGTGGGGTGTAAAATGAGCGAGGTGTGGTGGGGTGTGATCTGAGCGAGGTGTGGTGGGGTGTGATCTGAGCGAGGTGTGGTGGGGTGTAATCTGAGCGAGGTGTGGTGGGGTGTGATCTGAGCGAGGTGTGGTGGGGTGTGATCTGAGCGAGGTGTGGCTGGTGTAATCTGAGCGAGGTGTGGTGGGGTGTAATCTGAGCGAGGTGTGGTGGGGTATGATCTGAACGGGATGTGGGGTGTAATCTGAGCGAGGTGTGGCTGGGGTGTGATCTGAGCGAGGTGTGGCTGGGGTGTGATCTGAGCGAGGTGTGGCTGGGGTGTAATCTGAGCGAGGTGTGGTGGGGTGTGATCTGGGGTGTGATCTGAGTGTGGCGAGGTGGGGGGGTGTAATCTGATCTGAACGAGGTGTGGTGGGGTGAGATCTGAGCGAGGTGTGGTGGGGCGTGATCTGAGCGAGGTGTGGCTGGGGCGTGATCTGAGCGAGGTGTGGCTGGGGCGAGATCTGAGCGAGGTGTGGCTGGGGTGTAATCTGAGCGAGGTGTGGCTGGGGCGTAATCTGAGCGAGGTGTGGCTGGGGCGTAATCTGAGCGAGGTGTGGCTGGGGCGTAATCTGAGCGAGGTCTGAGTAATCTGAGCGAGGTGTGGCTGGTGTGTAATCTGAGCGAGGTGTGGTTGATTTGAAGGTGTCCAATCGGTGCTGGTGGCGCTCATGGCCAGCAAAGCGGAGGTGCGTTACAGCCCGTCGGCCATCGACCCGCAGAGGATCGCCGAGAGCATCAGGGAGCTGGGCTTCACCGCCTCCGTCATGGAGAACTACGACGGCTCCGACGGCAACCTGGAGCTCGTGGTCGGTATCCCTCCCACCTGGTGGCAGGGTGGATAACGAGGGCCGAAGTCTCCGGGGTAAAACGTGACAGCTTTGTGTCTGTGGTCATCAGGTCAGAGGGATGACGTGTGCCTCCTGTGTGCACAAAATCGAGTCCAACCTCACGAAACAGAAGGGCATCGTCTACGCCTCTGTTGCCTTGGCAACCAATAAAGCCCACGTCAAATACGACCCCGAGGTGACAGGCCCACGGGATGTTATCAGGTTGTTGGAGGTGAGATTTTCAGGCTCCACAGTTTTTTATCTTATTAGTTGCACGGCTTGGAGTTGGAATAAATTTACATTTATTTCAGTTTATAAATAAGCAAAGTAAATATGGGTCAGTGTTCACAAAGCATCTTCAGATGTGACTGTTGAATTAGGTGTATCAGTCACGGTAATATAAAAAATGCATAGAACCCTGTAAAGTCCAAGCAAATAGAGCCTTTGTGCTTGAAGTGGTCAGTTCCATGCTGACTCATGCAGCCTCCCAGTTCATGTTCATTTCTTGAAAAACATCACATGAAAACTTCTAGGAAATGTATGACTGACACCTTGCGAAATCCTATAGCACTTCTCCAATTACTTGTTTATTTCGGAATTTTTAAGGTTTGTCCTTCTGAATTCATTTCCCTCCGAGTTAAATTTCATCTCTTTTGCCATGTATATTCTAAGTTTCACCCAACTGCCTGTTTTTCAATGGTTTGGAGAAATTAGTCGTTTTCCATCATTATTATTGACTTTTTATTCGAAATTTGAATGTGTTGAGTTTTCTGTCTCTCTGTGATGCCTGCTGAGCTGTTCATAGGGTCAGGAAGCTTAACAAGTGGCAGCTTGTAGTTACATTAGTACAGACAGTACTGATGTCTCACATCTGCTAGTAGCATTAGAAAACAGTTAAGCAAGCCTGGGCCAATCCGCCTGAAACAGGTTTGGGTTTATTGTGTTTCTGCATACACAGAAGTGTTTAAGAGTGCGATCCAAATTACGCAGTGGTGCACAGCCCACGGTACGCAGTGGTGCACAGCCCACGGCACGCAGTGGTGCACAGCCCACGGCACGCAGTGGTGCACAGCCCACGGCACAGCCCACGGTGGTGCACAGCCCACACACGCAGTGGTCACAGTGCTGGTGAACACTTCTGTTGTATAGCCCACGGCAATTTACAGACCCACGGCACGCAGTTAAATTATAGAGTGCTGTGAACACTTATGTTGTATAGTAATTTACAGACAAATATTAAATTATAGAGAAATGCAAAAAGTGTTTTATATATTGATAAATGAACATTTTCCTATAAGTTGCAAGGAAATTACAATAATCCTTCTTGGGAAAATACACAGTCAATATCTTGGAGGCTGTAAGTCTATATCTAATATTGTGACCCTTGATTTCTTAAGCAGCACCAAATAACTGTTAGATGTGATAGAAGTATTAACACACAAATATTTGGTTACAAGAAAGCAAATGCTAATGAAGACATTGTTTTTGAAAATGTTTATTAATTTGATTGCTCTGAAACATTCAACAACAACATGTTTTATAATAATGCTAAAGGACTTTGTACTTAATAGACGTTTCCACATCATTTTTTTTTTTCTTCTCAAGAAATTTCACGGGCGGCTCCGCGCGTCGCCATGACCCCAAAATGTCTTTTGTTTGACAGAACTTGGGGTTTGAAGCGTCTCTGGTGAAAAAGGATCGCTCTGGAAGCCATCTGGACCACAGCTTGGAGATCCAACAGTAAGTGGGAATCCACATGTTTCAGTTAACGTCTGAAATAAGCCAGTCTAAGGATCTGAATGTGCATTTGTTTAGAGTTGCAAAAGCCAGGAATTCCCAGTGTAAATTTCCCAGCAGCCCTCTAGTGACCCCTGACCCCTGTGTGGAGTTGGAGTTGACCAAGTGTACCATTATATCAGTTGTTGACAGTTCACTGTGCTGTCATTACAAACGCATACACATTACACACGTTTACACACTACTGTGTTTTTCAAATTTATTTAAAAATGTTCAGATTTTGTAAATATTATTTTGTGCTTTTGGGCATAATTCTCAGAATGTTCTGCAGACCAAAGATGACATCAGCCTGGGGAAACTGTATTAATGACGATGTTGCCCGTTACTGATGTGTGGGCTAGAATATCAGCACAATCAGATCAGTCATTTAAGTAAATTAAAAAGCCCTGTAATTTGTGTGTGCGTGCCTGTGTGTGCGCGCCTGTGTGTGCCTATGTGTTTGTGTGTGTGCGCCTGTGCGTGCGTGCGCGCCTGTGTGCGTGTGTGTGCTTGCGTATGTGTGCGCCTGTGTGTGCGTGCGCCTGTGTGTGCGTGCGCCTGTGTGTGTGTGTGTGTGTGTGTGTGTACCATATTCATGGCCTCACTTGTCCTCAGATGGAGGAAGTCCTTCCTCATCAGCCTGGTGTTCTGTGTTCCTGTTATGGGGATGATGATCTATATGATGGTGGTGGATCACATGATGGAAGTGTCTCACAACCACAATGCCACAGCTGAGGACAGACAGATGTACCACTCCGACATGTTCCTGGAGAGACAGCTCCTCCCAGGCCTGTCCATCATGAACCTGCTCTCCTTCCTCTTCTGTGTACCTGTGCAGGTACATCACAGCCCGCCTGCCAATACCTGCACCGGACTTCCTATCAGTAGTACTATATATACACATATTTACACATAACATAACACATTACACCTAGTGGTTAATAGAAGTAGTGCAGGCAATTAATATTCAGCCGCCGGTCTTCTGCAGTTCATAGGAGGCCGTTACTTCTACACCCAAGCGTACAAAGCGCTGACGCACTGGACAGCCAACATGGACGTGCTGATAGTCCTGGCCACTTCCATCGCCTTCACCTACTCCGTGGTCATCCTGATGGTCGCCATGATCGAGAGGGCGAAGGTCAACCCCATCACCTTCTTCGACACACCACCCATGCTCTTTGTGTTCATCTCGCTGGGCAGGTGGCTCGAGCAGATAGCCAAGGTACCGCCCCGCCAACACGGGAACATTCATCACGCCAGCACTCTCACGCGTGTGCATATTTAGCTTTGAGCAACTTTCTTATTTAGAATGTGTTACTCACAGTGTTTAAGTAGAGAATCTAGAGCATGACCGATGGTTTGTTTGGATCCTTTGTGTGTTGAAGGGGTGTATGTACCTCTTTTGCATGTTTATGGCAAACCACATGGCAGGGATAGGACTTTGCTGTATATCTTTCGCAGTTTCTAACTGTTGCTCATTACACCAAATGGCATTTTCAATGCAGTCCAGGTTTAATGATTCAGATGGCAAACACTCGTGACTTGGATTTACCCCACTTGGCTTTAGCAGTCAGTGAAAATAGTAAAATAATAATAAAATTGAAAATAGACTTATAAATCATTTACGCTCTTACAAATGCTGGTAGAGAACATCTCTGATTGGCTGTTAAAACTCTGGCTGCTCATTTGAAGCGGCTGCACTCATTTGTGCTCTCGTAAAGCGGACGTTTCCTGTAATGACCGTGTCTGTTCCTTTGGGGTGTTGCAGAGTAAGACGTCAGAGGCTCTGTCCAAGCTGATGAGCTTACAGGCGACCGAGGCCACTGTCGTCACCCTGAGTGGAGATACGATGGCGGTCCTGAGGTGCGTCTTCCTGTCCTTGCCTGCCTTAAATCCACAACCCTGCTGTGGATACGAATCTGAATCACCCACTGACTCTGAATCTCTGGGTCTGTTAACCCTGGTGCTGCATTCATTCCACTCACTGTTCCATCAGATGTATGCGGTCAAACATGTTTGTAAAGCAATTATCCTCATCACTAATTAGCTGTACCACTAATTTTCAAAGTAAACACAATTTATTTTATTTGTACTGTAAACCAGAGCAGAGAAAAACATTGTTGAGCGGATTTCCAGCACTGGTGAGAGTTAAATAACTGTGAACTCTGCAATGGAAAATAACAGGCTTGGTTGTCTGAGAAAACGAATGTCTGCTTCACACTTTCGCTTTCGCTCCACACACATTCATCTCTTTCCTCCTCTGTGCTACCCTTCCTTTGCTTCACACTCCCCCGCCTTTCTGTCTCCTGCCCCCGTCAGTGAGGAGCAGGTGGACGTGGAGCTGGTGCAGAGAGGTGATGTGGTGAAGGTGCTTCCCGGAGGAAAGTTCCCCGTCGACGGGCGGGTGATCGAGGGGCACTCCATGGCAGACGAGTCTCTCATCACAGGTTAGCCGTGACCCTTCCGTGACCTTTCCCCCACACCCTTGCGTGTAAGTCGACGAGGCTGCAAAACAAATTAAAAAGACCTCGGAAGCTCCTTGTGATCGGAGAGTCTCCATTCAGTCTGTAATGGGAGACACACTGTGCCATGGTCCAGGGGAGGCGATGCCTGTGACGAAGAAGCCCGGCACCACCGTGATCGCCGGCTCCATCAACCAGAACGGCTCCCTGCTGATCCGGGCCACGCACGTGGGAACAGACACTACGCTCTCGCAGATCGTCAAGCTGGTGGAGGAGGCCCAGACCTCGAAGGTGGAGATAGAGATGAATATAGATTTGTGTTTGGTTTAACCTGCTATATCAAGTACACAAGGGATTCAATACATTTGCATATTTATTTAATTTTGTCATTATTCTAAAATGCGTCTTTAGACAGCAATGCTAGCACTGGCAGGTTTAACCCTGAGCCTAGTGTGTCCTGAGTCTCCCTCTTGAGTGCTCACCTAAAGCAGCGCCCTTGCTGGAGTGGGCCTGTGTACCCCGTGTCCTGTTCCTGTCCGTCTGACCTCTGACCTCCCTCTCCTTCACCCCCGAACCCAGGCCCCTATACAGCAGTTTGCGGATAAGATCAGCGGCTATTTCGTCCCCTTCATCGTGGTCGTCTCCGCCGTCACCCTCGTGTCCTGGATCGCCGTCGGATTCGTGAACTTCTCTCTGGTCGAGATGTATTTCCCCGTGAGTGTGGCAGTGCCTCCAGCTCTGGGAGAATATCCGACCACGCCCCCCGACCACGCCCATCTCTGGGCTCACCCGTTCCAGATTTCTTTCTCTGCCTTTTAATTTGCCTGCGTTTCTTCTCCTGACTGAACATGTTTGGTCTTCATACATGGTGGAATGTAGCCTGTAGTGTGGTGTTTGTGGACTTTGTTATAAATCCAGTGTATTACGTAACTCATGTACATAAATCTATACTTTATTTCCTGGATTCACCACAGAGTAAAGATTATTGGGATGGGGTGGACGTTAGTTCTTTTATGTAGCCGTGGTAATTGCATAGCGGACTTCTCGCAAACTGTGGCCTTGAACCTTGGACGTGATTTGTGTGTGCAGGGCTGTGATAAGAATGTGTCTGAACGTGACTGGATGTGTGTGTGCAGGGCTATGATAAGAGTGTGTCCAAGGCAGAGGCCATCATTCGCTTCGCCTTCCAGGCCTCCATTACTGTGCTGTGCATCGCCTGCCCCTGCTCTCTGGGCCTGGCAACCCCGACAGCAGTGATGGTGGGCACAGGGGTCGGAGCTCAGAACGGGATCCTCATCAAAGGAGGGGAGCCTCTGGAAATGGCTCATAAGGTGAGGGGGCATGGCGGCTTTTGACAGCGCTGTTTACAGGAAGATTAGCACAATAACCGAGACCTGAAGGCATCACTTTGCAGTAGGCTAATTGAAACTGTAACAATAGGTCTGTTGTATCTGTCTTAAGTCTTGGAGTAGGTATTTTTTTAATTTTTGTAAAGATTTTTTATTTATTTATTTTTGGTTACTTTATTTTTGTTGTTGTTGTTGAGGGGCTGCGTGTTCCATCACACACACTTTTACAGAATGCAGAGTGGGGGGGGAGGACTAACGTCTGCTCTCTCTCTCTCTCTCTCTCTCTCTCTCTCTCTCTCTCTCTCAGATTCAGTCTGTGGTTTTTGACAAGACGGGCACCATCACATACGGAGCGCCTAGGGTGGTGCAGGTGAAGATCCTGGTGGAGGGAAACCGGATGCCCCGCTCGAAACTGCTGGCCGTTGTGGGCACGGCGGAGAACAACAGCGAGCATCCACTAGGGGCCGCCATTACTCGCTTCTGCAAACAGGTCTGCTCGTTTGTGTGTCTCTGCTGCCCATTGGCCGTGTCTGCATGTCCATTTGGGCGGGTGGAGCTCCGGGTGGGTGGAGCTTCATTGTGTAACCTCCATGTCCAGGAGCTGGGCACGGACTCTCTGGGCACCTGCACGGACTTCCAGGCGGTGCCGGGGTGCGGCGTGCGGTGTCAGGTGAGCAACACGGAGAACCTGCTGAGGAGGGAAGACAGCGATGGTGAGGAGAACCAGCGCAGCGCCACGCTGGTGCAGATCAGCGACCCACGGGCCAGTACCAACACTCACCCGCTCATCATGGACCCAGAGCCACTCAGTGAGTCCTCTGGCATGGCTCCGTATGGCCGGCTCACTCGTTCACTCGTGTGGGTTACGTGGAACTGAGGGTTACATTCGTTTAAAAATGACGTCCATGGACCTCTAATACATGTATTTACTTATAATTCCCCTTTCTTAAAAATCTCTAACTCTAATCTCTAATCTCAATAACAGGTGAAACCAAGAACAGGAAAATCCTGAATGAGGGTATCAGTGTGGTGTCTTAGCAGCACCATGGAAACCTGTTTGAATCATAGTGTCTCAGACATACCTCCTTAATGCCCTATTAGACCCTTTATCTACTTTAAACCCCATCCAACAAGATGATAAATTAACCTTGGAAGACCCCCTTATGGAGACAGCTAACATATGCAGTTAAAGCCCAGATCCTGGTCGCCTCAGTGGTCTATAAAACATCTCTGGATATTGTTAAAACCCCCAGTGCTTCATATGTACACACATGCTTTGAGGGCTGTTCTAGTCCTCTCTGGAAACAACACTTCAGTGGAGATGCATTGGATAAACTCAAAAGGCTGGACCTGTCTAGACATATTAAATATCAAACTAGGACACTCGCACTGTATATGGATATATCATGTATTATATATCTGTCCAACTAAACCCTTACTATTAGTTCTAGGATCATCATTAAACTGAGTCAGATATGTTCAAGATTCACTGATAAAGGGCTTTCCCTGCTGCTGTGAGAAAATGTATCATTGTCAACTGGCTGTCATCTACACTACCTAGTATATCTAAGAAGTAGCTCTATATACACTATATTGCCAAAAGTATTTGCTCACCTTCCTTGACTCACATATGAGCTTAAGTGACTATTCCTATTTCTAATCCATAGGGTTCACTATGATGTTGGTCCACCCTTTGTAGCTAGAACAGCTTCAACTCTGGGAAGGCTGTCCACAAGGTTTAGGAATGTGTTTATTTTTGACCATTCTTCCAGAAGCGCATTTGTGAGGTCACATACTGATGTTTGATGAGAAGGCCTGGCTCTCAGTCTCCGCTCTTATTCATCCCAAAGGTGTTCTGTTGGGTTGAGGTCAGGACTCTGTGCAGGCCAGTCAAGTTCATCCACACCAGACTCTGCCATCCTTGTCTTTATGGACCTTGCTTTGTGCACTGGTGCACAGTCATGTTGGAAGAGGAAGGGGCCAGCTCCAAACTGTTCCCACAAAGTTGGGAGCATGGAATTGTCCAAAGTGTCTTGGTATGCAACTAAGGGGCCAAGCCCAGCTCCTGAAAAACAACCCCACACCATAAACAACCCCCTCCACCAAACTTTACACTTGGCACAATGCATTCAGACAAGTACCGTTGTCCTGGCAACCGCCAAACCCAGACTCGTCCATCAGATGCTCTAGAGTCCAGTGGCGGCGTGCTTTACACCACCGCATCCGACCCTTTGCATTGCACTTGGTGATGTATGGCTTGGATGCAGCTGCTCGACCATGGAAACCCATTCCATGAAGCTCTCTGCGCTCTGTTCTTGAGCTAATCTGAAGGCCACATTAAGTTTGGATGTCTGTAGTGATTGACTCTGCAGAAAGTTGGGCAACCTCTTCGCACTATGCGCTTCAGCATCCGCTGACCCCACTCTGTCAGTTTACGTGGCCTACCACTTAGTGGCTGAGTTGCTGTCGTTCCCAATCACTTCCATTTTCACTTCCACAGCTGACAGTTGCCTGTGGAATATTTAGGAAATATTCACGGCTGGATTTGTTGCACAGGTGGCATCCTATCACAGTCCCATGCTGGAATTCACTGAGCTCCTGAGAGCGACCCATTCTTTCACAAATGTAAACAAACAGTGCTTCATTTTATACACCTGTGGCCATGGAAGTGATTGGAACACCTGATTCCGATCAATTGGATGGGTGGGCGAAATCTTTTGGCAATATAGTGTTTTGGCAATATAGCTAAAATAGAAAATGAAAAGATGAAGGGTTTTTATCCAGGTTGGGGCGTGTTCGTGCATTTGTCCTCCCATCATAATCAGTCATGGTCTGGTGGTTAGGGAACCGGTCTTGTGATCGGAGGGTCGTGGGTTCTATTCCCAGGCCTGAGGCCATGACTGAGGTGCACTTGAGTAAGGCACCTAACCCCAACTGCTCCCCGGGCACCGGGCTAGGGCTGCCCACTGCTCTGGGCACGTGTGCACCACAGTGATCACTAGTGTGTGTGTGTTCTGACTGCATAGATGGGTAAATGTGGAGGACAAATTTCGATTGGGGTGAAAATCACAATTGACCAATGTGGCAATATTAATCTTAATCTTAGTCTTAATCTTAATCCATATTTAATATCAGAGCTTACTGCTCCTCAGTTGTGAAGCTGGGTGTGTTAACCATGCGTGTGCTGTGTTGTGCTGGCTCAGCTTTGGTGCGGTCAGCCTCCTACGCGGTGCTCATCGGGAACAGGGAGTGGATGAGACGCAACGCCTTGCACATCCGTCCCGAGGTGGACGAGGCCATGACGGAGCATGAGCGGCGGGGACGCACCGCTGTGCTGGTGGCTGTGGACGGTGAGTGGACGCTTTACCCGCCCCTGGCTTCACTGTCCCCACGCCGGGGGGGTTCACGTGTCTCGCAGCCACGTCTGGCCTTTCTCATCCAAAGAGCTCACGTCGACTGTGACGGTGATTTTACAGTGGAGCTCTTTCCTATGACATTGGAGGACAGGAAGTGGTTCAGGGTTGTTTTATGGTTGTGTGTGTTTCTGCTGTGACTTGCTCCCGCAGACTTGATGTGTTCCCCTGTGTGTGTGTGTGTGTGTGTGTGTGTTTTTTTCTGCTGTGACTTGCTCCCGCGGGCCTGATGTGTTCCCCTGTGTGTGTGTGTGTGTGTGTGTGTGTGTGTGTGTGTGTACTTCTGCTCTGACTTGCTCCCGCGGGCCTGATGTGTTCCCCTGTGTGTGTGTGTGTGTGTGTGTGTGCTTCTGCTCTGACTTGCTCCCGCGGGCCTGATGTGTTCCCCTGTGTGTGTGTGTGTGTGTGTGTGTGTGTGTGTGTGTGCTTCTGCTCTGACTTGCTCCCGCGGGCCTGATGTGTGTCCTGCTCTGCTCAGGTGTGCTGTGTGGCATGGTTGCCATAGCAGACACGGTGAAGCCGGAGGCGGAGCTGGCTGTTCACACCCTTGCCTCCATGGGCCTGGAGGTGGTGCTGATGACCGGCGACAACAGCAAGACGGCGAGGGCCATCGCTGCCCAGGTGCACAACACCACCCTCCGCCCACACACCCCACACACCCCGTGCCCACACATTCACTTACTGCTCCTCTCTATTGCAAGCCCGCTGTGTAAAGCACCAAGGTGAAACTCGAGATGGCTCTGGTGTTCACTGGACGTAGCTCCCCCGTGAGAAACGAAGCTGCACTTTTGTGCTGAAAGGGCTTGAATTATTTAAAAGTTTGAGTGCTGAAATTTTGGCTAAAATACTTGAAAATGCATGAAATTCGAACTGTATTTAGTTTCACAACAAATAGCTATCTGACTGAATAGTTCACTTGCATTACGTTACAAATATAAGCGAGAAATGTACCGCCTCTTAAAATTCCACCGCAAAACGTGAGAGAACGTGAAGACATTAAGACAATGAACTTAAAATAAACATAAACAAAAAAATTTAAGTTTTGAAAATAAACTACCTTTAAATAAAATATACGCTATCTTGGTAGCTAGGCTAGCTACTGGAGCAAATCCTAAAAAAAAAAACTAGCATATATTTTAGCTAGCTTAATACGCCTACAAGCTTACACACATTTTTCTGTTATCAAATATGGTAAAATTGAATTCATCATTTTGAGTACATGTGTATTTCTATGAATATGTAATTTACTCCAGCTGTGTTGTGCTGGAAAATATTGAAAAAGGACCTTGAAAGTGGTTGAAACAGAACCACACACCCCTCATAATTAAAATCTACTTTATTAAAGTGTCCCTGTAACACTGCCAGACTAAAACACCTGTTTGCATAGTGATTTGGTACTTGGACGGGCCGTGCTTGGCACTGATGTGAGCCACTGCTGTCTGCACAGGTGGGCATCAGGAAGGTGTTTGCGGAGGTGCTGCCCTCCCACAAGGTGGCGAAGGTGGAGCAGCTGCAGCAGGCCGGGAAGCGCGTGGCCATGGTAGGCGACGGGGTCAACGACTCGCCCGCCCTCGCGATGGCCGACGTGGGCATCGCCATCGGCACGGGCACCGACGTGGCCATCGAGGCGGCGGACGTGGTGCTCATCAGGGTGAGTGTAACGAACTAGAGCATGTAGCCCACTTTGTCCTCATCACGGATGTGTGTGTGTGTGTGTGTGTGTGTGTGTGTGTGCATCCAGCACACTAGAACAGGCACTTTGTCCTCATCACGGATGTGTGTGTGTGTGTGTGTGTGTGTGTGTGTGTGTGTGTGTGTGTGTGTGTGCACATCCAGCACACTAGAACAGGCGCTTTGCCACTTCGGGTTTATATTTAAAACTTTTTGAAGTGATGGGTATTCAACGCTCAAAATGCCGATGTTGGGTACATATTTCTGTTAATTGAACATGTTTCTGCATATTTCTGCCCTCTTTCTTCACAGAATGATCTGCTTGATGTGGTTGGGAGCATTGATTTGTCAAAGAAGACGGTCAAAAGGATCCGGATTAACTTTGTGTTTGCACTAATCTACAATCTGGTGGGAATCCCTATTGCAGCTGGTGAGCACATGCATTAATGTAGACGATTAACCTTAACGTTTTAAATTCATGCATAGCAAACAGCAGGACCATATTGGGAACAAATGAGGCAGGGTGTCTCCCAAAACAATAATGGCTAAAGAAAAAATTTTCTTGTGAATTAAATATGTTTAGCCGGCTTCACACCAGTGAGGACGTATCAAATGTCTGTCAGCACTCCGAGAACACAGGCTGGTAAAAATGAATCTCATTCTCAGTGAGTCCACATCGTCGTAGTGAATTATTGACATTGGAAAACGATGTCATCAGGTTGTTGATTTCCTGGAGCATTATGATGTAACAAGTGCCTGCTCAGCAACAGCTCTTCTCTCTTGTTTCATTTACAATGGACAGATATGGTTATAAAATCTGAGTGGTTGAGCAGTATAAGCCAGTATTATTATTAGTATTATTAGTAGCCTAATATATGACACGAGTCTCTGGTGATGTGGCCATCTCAGGGAGTACTGTGCGACATGCCGAAAGTTCATGTGGAATATTTCATTGTTTTTGGTTCATGCCTACTGTTACAAATCGAGGTTATTCTTATTAGGAAAAGGCCCACAATCGTAAAGGTTTGCAGTAGGGTAATGACTGTATTTTTAACACTTTTGTGACATTCACCTGAATATTCATGCATTTTGTCTTTCTCTGCGGTAAACAGCATGTGTCACTGCTGGACATATCAGACAAATCCCAAATTAAGATTAAAGCGATCAAATGTTTCCAAAGGTACACGGAGGCTGCATGATGATCTTAAATCACCTATGATCCTTGCTGCTCTGGGATCATCTTACTTTCTCTAATCCCATTATCACGCGAGTCCTGCTGTGCTGCTGTGCTGATCTCGGGACAGTGACATGTGCTTGTGTTTGCAGGCATGTTCCTGCCTGTAGGCCTGGTCCTGCAGCCTTGGATGGGCTCCGCTGCTATGGCAGCCTCCTCCGTGTCTGTGGTCCTCTCCTCCCTTCTGCTTAAATGGTGAGCTCCTTCACACGCTGCCCTCACATGCGTTACAGGCTGTTACCGGGCAGGACAGGGTCTGTTCCTCTCTGCCTGTGTTTGTTTTGTACTTGATTTTGTTTTTGTTTTTTGCGGGTTAAATTTCACGAATTATAAAGTGGTTTTATTTTTTTTTCTATCTTTTTGGTTTCTGCAAATAAATGCTCTGAATGACACTATTTCTATTTGGAAATTGGGGGAATAATGTCTATAAATACACAGTAATCATGTCTGTAAATACGCAGTAATAACGTTTGATTTACGTTTGCGTATGAATAACGTGAGAGGCACGGTTCACGTTGCAGTGGGCCTTCCCTTTGTGCCAGACCCGTCTAGCCCGCGTCACCGTTTTCCTAACATGGCCAACGTCTGGTCTCCCCTTGCTCCTGTTTCCGTAGTTACACTAAACCCACTGCAGAGAAGCTGGAACAGCAGTTGGTTGGGCAGCGCAAGCAGGGCAGCCTATCAGACGTCAGCGTCCACGTCGGTATGGGCGACCTCCGGCGCTCCTCGCCCAAGCTGAGCCTGCTGGACCGAATCGTCAACTACAGCCGGGCCTCCATCAACTCCCTGCGCTCCGACAAGCACTCGCTGAACGGCATGGCCCTGCACGAGGCCGACAAGCACTCGCTGCTTGTGGACGGAGCCCATTGTGAAGAGGAGGTCGTGTGAGGGGCGGAGCTTTGGCGAGGGGGCAGGGCTACCGCACAGAGCTCAACTGCTTCCTATTTTCAACAATCCTCAGTGCCTGCAGGGGAGGGGCTAAAGGCCCTGTATCCATGGTGATTCCATTCTCGATCAAAAAAAAAAAAAAAAACCTGTCTGCACCAGTCCCTCTGGGAGTCGCAGGTCTGGGCTTCAGCAGATACTGGTTTGCCCTCGGAGGTCACTCATTACTCCCTGAGGAACCCTGTCTGCAGCTTAGGACCACACGTCCTGGGGAAGGAGTGGGCGTCCATGCAGACGGAGTCGTGTGGCTCAGCTTTAGAGACAATCTACGTCAACCCAAAGAATTTCGGGCACGCCACGTTTTAGCCTATATGTTGAAGTCTTTTATGCCTGTGAATATTGTTTTTAGGATTTTAATTGAAAGAATATTTATAATATCATTTATTTATACTTTATAATGTAAGTAGTAGATCAAAGTTAGGTAGAAATATAAGTTAAAATTTCATTTATTTATCCAAATATTTTTTTTTAGTGTGTGTCTCGTCACCTCACACTGACTGGGAGTGTTGCATTACAGTAGGCAAAGCTTGAGCGTCCCCTTCAGGAATGGCTAAGACGTATAGCTTTGCTTATAAGCAACAAAGTCACGTTGTGGAGACAGAGTAGTTGATTGCGTTTACTCTGTGGCCGTTAGCTCAGCGATGGGTCTCTGATGGCCCTGATCAAGCACTCAGCCCTGTTCTTGCTTTAGGGGCTCGTCAAGTTAATATGACTACGATACATTCCAAAGAAAACATTTTGCCTCTCGTATAAAAGGAAGAAGCAAAAAGTGTCGAACAGCTAGCAAGAGTTATTTGTTAATGACATAGTGCTTAAATAGCCTTAAAACTTTCTGCATCCTAAATTTCACTGTTGTCCCAGTGACTGGATTTGGTGAATATTGTGCACGTCAGTCAGCAATGAACACCGAATCCGTTTTAAAAAAAGCCAATTGAGTCAACACTAAAGAACAGACTTTAAAGTGCGAAGCTTCTATGTTTTTTCAAGCAATTTCTTTCTTTTGTTACTATAACTAAAAAAAGCAGCTGTTGTGCTTTATAGGAGCTCATCAGAATACCAATAACTAACAAGCAGTTATTAAGACAGAGTTGGACTGAATGTGTGAATCTAAATGAAGGGAAGTCTCTGAAGACAAGTCTCTGATGGTTTAATCAGTCAGTCTGTGTCCACACACACACACACACACACACACACACACACACACACACATATACACCAGAGTAGCTTCTTCCACTACATCCAGTATGGAAATCAGACTTTGGTGGTGTAGCTAACTGATGCTGAAGTAGAAAGGTGAGGTTCACAAACCCAAACAGTATTGCTGGTTTGAATGATGAATATGCTGTTTTAGAAATAGCATAAGTTTTAACTGCTGACATGACTGTGATGAGTGAAACTGTCCTCGTATGGACATCTGACCGTAGGTCAGCGCGGAGAACTGAACTTGGGTTCTGGCGTTAGAACGCAACCTTCTCAACGTCTCGCATGACTGAACAGTCCAGACCTCCTTAGTTCTAAACAATATTAGCATAATAGGCTAAACTGCTCCTTTAACTTCAAACAGTGAACAGTCTGTGTGTTGTTACATATTACATATGTAGGCTGTAAGACTTAAGAGGCCTGCATTTGGCCACAATATCCTTCATTAAGCCAATAGCTTTACGTTGCTTAATGTTGGCTTAACGCCTGGCTCATACCAGTGGAAGCGCCATACAGCAGGGGGATGGATACTGGATACTGCCTGGACACTACACTTCATTTCTTGATGGTGTGCAGAAGAAATACACTCGATGACAACCAGAAGAAGATGGAGCTCTGAGGACTCTATACTTGAATCATTTGCCAGGGGATGTGCTTGTGTTTTTTCAAGCATGTGCTTGTGTTTCTTATTTTAATGTCACATTGAGTCCACCGCCTGGTCCTGCACATGTGTGTTTTATTGAAGGAGACATCCTGCAAATTGGCCATAATAGGCCCAGGTAATAAAATAAAAGTCCCTGACAATTGTACAATATGTTATGACCAGCCACAGGGGAGGGGGAGGGGGGGGGTCCCCAGATCCTTCAGCCGTATACAGGAATCGATTCTGAAGTGCCCTCTGGGGTGTGTGCCTTTATCAAAACAATAAACTCGTGAAATGTGTCCACCCTGTTCTTTCTCACATTACACTGCTTATCGGAGATGCAAAAGGGGAAGGGGGATTACTGAGCACAGGAAGTTGTCACTGTGCCTTTCTTATAGATTCATTCTTTGAAGGATCATTAAAGGCCAAAGTGGACCTGATTTAGCCTCTTGCTAAGTCATCAGCGGTTTCTGCACAGTGCTCTTCCTCTCGTGTGTTTACCTAGGCTGAATTGTGAAGCTCGGACTGAGTGGGACAGTTAGTGATGTGCGTTTGGCGTGTTTTATAGTCTTACAACAACCTGTCAATATACGATTGTATCTGCTTCGTTTTGGTGCGTTTTCCGTTTTCTTTTTAGGTCAGCTGACGTATGTGCTTCCTTGTTCATGTTGGATGCTGTTCTCACTGACTTTATTAAAATGGGTGTTTTCATTGTTGCCATTAGCTAAGAAAGGAAGCATTTTACAAAAGATTAGCTGTATGATGAATATGCTAATATGGCTTTATTAAACATGTCGTTTGCATACTTGTGCAAAAAGTAACCGCAATGTTATCGGTGTAATGTAGATCTAGAGGTACTAGAGCAGTCGGGGAGTGTAAATGAGAGGAACAAGGTTAAGATCCTATGGGATGTCAGGATCCAGACAGATAAACAAGTAGCAAACCCAGAAGACACTGTAGTACCTAATATTATGCTTAAAACAGCAGTGGTAATATGTGGCTTTCCCAAGTGGTGGAGACATACAAATGAAGAAATATGTGAAGTTGGAAAAATACCAGGGACTGAAAGAAGTAATTGAATGTGGAAGGTTAACACCAAGGTTGTCCCAGCGGTGGAGGGTGGGGCATTAATCTCAGCATTGAAATAATCTTATTAAATGATTATTGTTAGACGTTTTTGGAGTGGTGCTATATTTTAATACATAGGCAAATTGGTCCCGTTAGGTAATCAAATTATGAGATGGTCGACGGATCTTTCCCGTGTCGTTCACGCGCATCCCAAGTGTGATTCAGTGCGCGTTCATGCTGGAGACAGGGAGGAGTGCGAACTTTGTCAGGAAACTGGGTTTCGGGGATAACCGGAAGAAGCAGGTTGTAGAAAACATCTGATAACGGTTGACTGTGGATGCCATTAAAGTGAGCGCTTCGGAGTACTATTTTTATATAATATAATTGCCACACTAGGGAACGATAAATGGCACTGACACAGGGAAGAGTCTTGTCATTTTTATTGGACCACGGCGGAAAAGTGAAGAATTCAGAGCTTTTGAGTAACTTCAAAGAATTCATCAGTTGCAGCGATCCGTTGGAAAAGCGTCGAAACAGGGATCTCTTCAAGAGTTTTGTAAATACTGTCGCTGTAGTTAAACAAATAGATGACGAGAAATACGTAGTTGTGAAGAAGAAATACAAAGAATTTGTCAACGGTGGAAGAAACTCGCTGGAAGCCGAGATTAAGCGTTCAACAAGCCCAAATTCCTCTCCGGCATCATTAGGCGCCTCAGAACAGAGCGATTTTCCGATAAGTGAGTCTGACACTATACACAATGCCGATGTTTTAAATAATAATTATAATTTTAGCACAAGCCCAAAATCTATCTACTGTGCTAGTAATACAGAGAGTTTACCCGCAAAGCCAGATTTTCAAGTCAACAGTTCTGCTGATTGTGATCCTGTGATTCCAGCCCTGAGTAAAACGCCTAGACAAGAAGAGTTTTTTAAAGTACTTAATTTATCTAATAATACCGCAGTAGCCAAAGGGGGCCCTGTTTTCGCAGTTGTGGCAGTACAATCCCCATCTCCACCACTGCACGAGCCTCCAAGCATAAACAGGATGAGAATCCACCAAGGACCAACAGAGGACCCTGCACCTGAGCAACTGATCACCTCCTCGGGGACTCTGCCACAGGAGGTGTGTGCTGACAGGACTGTAGCCCCTGGAAACAGCTCGTCATATCTGAGTGAAGTAATCGATGGACATGACTTGTACAGATCACCAGGAACCAAGCGGAGACAGTCTGTGGCACCTGGTTCACCAGCCCTGAAAAGGGTCAACAGAGTCACCAAACCTGGTTTGGATGTGAAGCATTCAGCCACCGTCCCTCTAGAGCCTCGAGAACACGAGTGGCTAGTGAAGTCTGCAACGGGACACTGGGCTCAAATCTCCAGACTTCTGCACCAGGACATTAAGCTTGCGGAGAATAGAAACTTCATGTCCGGCTTCACAGCACTTCACTGGGCTGCCAAAAAAGGAAACAGCAAAATGGTGCGCAAGATCCTTCTCATTTCAAGGCAAGGTGGGCCAGGGGTCGACGTTAACGCCAAGAGCTACGACGGCTACACCCCTCTGCACATCGCTGCTATTCACAGCCACGAATCAGTCCTGAATGTCCTAGTGCGCGATTTCGGTGCCGACTGTAACATACGTGACAACAGCGGAAAAAAGCCCCATCACTACTTGCGCAAGGACGTGTCCGCCAAAGTGAGGGAGATGCTCAGAGACCCTGACGTTTTGCGCTGGGCTGGAGATTATAAACGCTCAGATCATGAAAAGGACATTTCAGATCCGCCCAAAGGGTTCAGCACTTTGAGTAAACTCTTTCAATCCAAACATAGAAAGCAACTGAGATGTAGACCAAGCTTCCACTTCATCAGCCCAGACCAAGATGAGGACAGAAGAGACTCTACATTCAGTTCTAGAATGTTCCCCTACAATTAACGAACTTCCCGAATTACATAGAATATCCTCAAATAGACCCTCCTGTAACTTCTATTTCACTCCTGATCTTGACTATGTGATTTAATCTGTGAAATAACTAATTTGCACATAGATGTTAAAACAGTAGCCATGGCTGCCTTTAACAATTGTTTAACCTGACTATTCTCTGATTGTCTCTGATCTATTTAATAGCGAGAATATTAGATTTGCCATTACAGAAGAGCTAATTCTTCTAAGTGTTGCTCAGTGAACAACTAAAGCCCAGTCTGCCATGTTTGTATATCACAGAATTTCTTAGAAATTCTGAAAGCTACAGTTCATGTAACAGTTAATAAAGCATGTCTACTGACTTGGTAAAACAGAGTTGCCTGTCCCATTTGTTAAGCACAAACAATACTTTTCATTCAACAAATTTCTCCTACTTCCACATATGACTCTGCCTGTGTGTGTGTGAAAGAGGATGAGTGTGTATGTCTGTGTGTGTGTGAGTGTGTGTTGTGTCCCGAGAAACACAGCCTGATTGTATGAGTATAAAAGAACTGTCAGTCTGCTCTGCGTGGGCTGTGGGAATGTTGTCCTTGACTTTATTACAATTAGCATTGCTTGGTAAAAGACCAAACAAATGTCTGGATACTTTGCAAAGGATGAAAACATGATGAACTTGGTTAATGATGCTTAATACACCCTAATACTTCCACATTTTGTTTTGAAATGCTGGCCACATCATAGTTTATTTTTAGATTTTGAACCATCACCCAGCATTAGCCTGATTAGCCCGACTGCTACTGCCACCCAGTTATGCGTAGTGGCTGTTAGAGAAGTAAATTATGTTTTATTATTTAAATTATTATTAATGATGTGAAATGTTGTGAAGCTGTTGTCATAGAGTGAGCAGTGATAAATGGAACAGATCAGGGCTGATAACCTGGGCTTACCAACAGAAGACCTTCAGTGTGTAGTGGTGCAGTAATAAATGCTCCTATTAAAGAGCTGTTTCTAGTAAAGTACCCAGGGAGTTTGCGTGTGAGGCTTCTAGTAAAGTGGATGGTGAGTGCAGATTGAGCACTGATAATTTTACACGCAGACAATATTTGGTGTGTGTGAAAGTCACCCTGTCATCCTCTGTACAGGTGTTTTAGGTGTAGCTGCTGTGTACAGGTGTTTTAGGTGTAGCTGCTGTGTACAGGTGTTTTAGGTGTAGCTGCTGTGTACAGGTGTTTTAGGTGTAGCTGCTGTGTACAGGTGTTTTGTACAGGTGTACAGCTGTGTACAGGTGTTTTAGGTGTAGCTGCTGTGTACAGGTGTTTTAGGTGTAGCTGCTGTGTACAGGTGTTTTAGGTGTGCTGCTGTGTACAGGTGTTTTAGGTGTAGCTGCTGTGTACAGGTGTTTTAGGTGTAGCTGCTGTGTACAGGTGTTTTAGGTGTAGCTGCTGTGTACAGGTGTTTTAGGTGTAGCTGCTGTGTACAGGCGTTTTAGGTGTAGCTGCTGTGTACAGGTGTTTTAGGTGTAGCTGCTGTGTACAGGTGTTTTAGGTGTAGCTGCTGTGTACAGGTGTTGTTTTGCTGTGTACAGGTGTTTTTTAGCTGCTGTGTACAGGTGTTTTAGGTGTAGCTGTTTTTTAGGTGTAGCTGCTGTGTACAGGCGTTTTAGGTGTAGCTGCTGTGTACTTTTAGGTGTAACTGCTGTGTACAGGTGTTTTAGGTGTAGCACAGGTGTTTTAGGTGTAGCTGTTTTTTTAGGTGTCGCTGCTGTGTACAGGCGTTTTAGGTGTAGCTGCTGTGTACAGGCGTTTTAGGTGTAGCTGCTGTGTACAGGCGTTTTAGGTGTGCTGTGTACAGGCGTTTTAGGTGTAGCTGCTGTGTACAGGTGTTTTGTAGCTGCTGTGTACAGGTGTTTTAGGTGTAGCTGCTGTGTACAGGTGTTTTAGGTGTAGCTGCTGTGTACAGGTGTTTTTAGGTGTAGCTGCTGTGTACAGGTGTTTTAGGTGTAGCTGCTGTGTACAGGCGTTTTAGGTGTAGCTGCTGTGTACAGGTGTTTTAGGTGTAGCTGCTGTGTACAGGCGTTTTAGGTGTAGCTGCTGTGTACAGGTGTTTTAGGTGTAGCTGCTGTGTACAGGTGTTTTAGGTGTAGCTGCTGTGTACAGGCGTTTTAGGTGTAGGCGTTTTAGGTGTAGCTGCTGTGTACAGGCGTTTTAGGTGTAGCTGCTGTGTACAGGTGTTTTAGGTGTAGCTGCTGTGTACAGGTGTTTTAGGTGTAGCTGCTGTGTACAGGCGTTTTAGGTGTCGCTGCTGTGTACAGGCGTTTTAGGTGTAGCTGCTGGCGTATGTACAGGCGTTTTAGGTGTAGCTGCTGTGTACAGGTGTTTTAGGTGTAGCTGCTGTGTACAGGTGTTTTAGGTGTAGCTGCTGTGTACAGGTGTTTTAGGTGTAGCTGCTGTGTACAGGCAGCTGCTGTGTTTTTAGGTGTAGCTGCTGTGTACAGGTGTAGCTGCTGTGTACAGGTGTTTTAGGTGTAGCTGCTGTGTACAGGCGTTTTAGGTGTAGCTGCTGTGTACAGGCGTTTTAGGTGTCGCTGCTGTGTACAGGTGTTTTAGGTGTAGCTGCTGTGTACAGGTGTTTTAGGTGTAGCTGCTGTGTACAGGTGTTTTGTTAGGGAAGTGCAGCACATGTTTGGTCTGGCCTGTTTGATGTGGTTTGTCCCCCCTCTGCTGTCCAGCTGGGACAGAAAGCTCATTCAAACAGGCAGGATGTCCACACGTGGCCTGCAGACATGCAGTGGCAAACGTCCCCACACTCCTTGTAACTCGCCACAGCTAAATCAATATGTAGATTATGTAAATCTTAATGTAAAAAGGGTCTCTCTCTAGTGGAGGGCTTTGCTTTTTTCCTCCCACAGTTTCCAAAAACGTTTACGGATGTATTACAATATAAAAATCTAAAGATGGCATCTCCAAATCTAATATATTTTTACCTTAAATTTAAATGCTATGCTTTAAATGTGCATAGTTCCACATGCACAAACGTGTTAGTATCAGGAGCCGGAGACTCGCTCGTTATTATAGGCTATTTCTTAAACATCAATAGCCCCGTGGGGATCTGAGTGTTTCGTGTTGCCCAACGATTATAATGCTTCACCGTGTGGGCGACGCAATCAAATCAAATTTCTAATCGAGATGCCCAAGATTTCCGCACTAGCAACATAGCGCGCGTTTCTTCATTGTGCGTAATACGGTGGTGTATATTTTAAAAAAAAGTTTCATGCTTGCTGTTTTTAGGGACCCGTAACCCCAACATTGGGACTCCATTGGCAAACGTCATACCTAGAGATTCTGCTCACTAAGGTTTCAGACGATTACTTACACCTGTTACTTAAGCGCGACGGAAGTGATGTTTGGCTGGCTGGAGACTCCAAGTTTTGGTCAAGGAGGTGTTCAAGTTTGACTATGGCTCAGTCGAGTTGGCCAGTTTGTTGTTTGAACGGAGTCCTAATACTACTCGTGATCGGTGTAACGACAATCAGGTCAGGCCAAACTTTTGAAAACGAATCTGTCGAACCGGACAACTTGGCTCATCACGGTAATATTTTGACTCCTTTGTTGAAAGCACTGTCAGAACAGGAGCCATGGGGAGTGTACGCTCCACGAACCAGACCTGACTCTAGGTATGTACGTTTTATGAAAAGACTGTACAAGGTATCTTCCAAACAAGAGCGGAGCCATGAAGCGTCGCATCTCTACAACACCGTTCGTCTAATTACGCCGCGACAAGAATGTCTTGACCAAAGCACAGGTATGTTGAGAGCAAGATGGCATCTCCTACTGTAAGCCTTGGCTGTGGATTCAAATCGTTCTTAAAAGCTTAAAAACAAAGATACTCTTAAAAGCTGTACATTGCTACAGCTTAAAGACAAATGAAACCCCATTTTTGCTTTTTTTTCAGAAATATGCAATATGCAAACGAATAAAAAATAACATAAAAACATAGAATTAGAATGTTCCTATTTTTGATTTATAGATATTTATTTAGTAGTTACCTCTTCAGAAAAGACTCTAAGGTCCGTGGAGGAGCTGCAGGGTGAAGCCCAGTTCATGGCCTCCCTGCCCCTGCCCTGGAGCCCCCAGGGTGGCGGTTCCTCTTATCTATCCTGTTTGTCCCAGCTATTGTCAGCAGAGCCATGTTATCTGGACATATGGTGGAGGGACAGGTAGCCCCTCTCATACAGGACATGAGGAGCTGCCACAAATATGTATTTAAATATAAATGCGTATTTGTTCTCGACTGTGTGTTCTGTTATATGGATCTTTAATATCTAAGCTCATGTTTGTGTTATATCATCACTGCCCACGGACAGCGTAAGGGGGGGGGGGGGGGGGGTGTCTGGCGTCTGGCGTCTGGCTTGGATGCTTGCTATGAAAATTACACAGACAAGAGATCTAACTGCAGTCCAGCAATACTATACCTTAAAGCACATCTGTGAGTGTAGGCTCTGAAAAATAAACATTATGGTTTCTCAGACACTGATTAAGAGCAGTCTTGTTAGAAGTGTAATTCTTTAGAAGGTTTAGGCTTAATGTAGATCTTGGAAATTGACCAAATGAAATCTAATCTACTTGCATCAGCTATCAGTCAGCAGTGTATTCTACTTAAAATGCTTAAAATGTTTTTGCCTCATGAACAAACTATTAGAAAGATCATTTATTTACAAAAATTGTTTAAAATCTTTAAATATTGACTTGTATACTTTGATAAATATAGATTCTTGCATGTATAACTCTAACATCACACCTTTAGGTTTAAAGGAAGGTCTGCATTTTGCTGTGCTGAAAATCCATAGTGCACTTTAGTTGATTATTTTCCCTGCTCATATGATTTTGGGACTGAGCCACAAAGTACTGCGGTTACTGTAACCCCAAATGCGCCTTTTTATCTTGCGTATTTCTATAAGTTGTGCTTTAGACTATTGAGGAGGGGGGAAAGATCTGTGTCTCAAAGATGTTTTATTTCTGGCAGAGTTTTTTATGCAGGACATTTCCTACAGTCTAGACCGTGTGCGAGCGAAGGAGAGGCTGCTCAAATCAGTCCTGCTCTACTCCGTCAACCACAACCACGCTGCCTCTCTGGCCTCCGTCTGCTACCTGCAGGTGAAGGAGCGGGTGGTGCCAGACCACGCCCTTTGCTTCTGCTTGCCTCGCCCACCCAGCCACGCCAGACCCATCAACCTCCGCATGCACTCCAAGAGAGCAGGCCGACACTGGTGGGTGGAGGTGGACGTGACGTCCTTCCTCCACCCAGTCATCCAGAGCCACAGGAAAGACATCCATCTGTTCATCAACCTCACCTGCCTGGTGGACAGCCATCCTGCAGGGGGCAGCCATGCTCCCAGGAGTCCCGTGAAGCTCCACATGGCTCCGTCTCTCCTCCTCTACCTGAACGACACCAGTGAAGTGGCATACCAGAGAGGGCCCACACCAGGCAGGCCAGCAGCCGTCGGCTTGAACCCCTGGAACGAGATGTCCCTCCAGCCCGTACAGCGAGGCTGGCCGTCCGGACCGGTGCGGCAGACGTGGAGGGACAGGCGGAGTCCTCCCAACGGAACCCAGGCACCCAGGCCGAGCCCTCCCGGCGGCCCGCTGGACCTGCCCCCCACCGACGACTGTGACCTGTATGACTTCAGGGTGAGCTTCAGCCAGCTTAAACTGGACCACTGGATCATAGCGCCCCACAAGTACAACCCCAGGTACTGCAAGGGCATCTGTCCGAGGGTAGTGGGCTACATCTACGGCTCGCCGGTGCACACAATGGTGCAGAACATCATTTACGAGAAACTCGATTCCTCCGTGCCCCGGCCCTCGTGCGTTCCTTCAGAGTACGACCCTTTAAGTGTCCTGACCATTGAAAACGACGGATCTATTGCCTATAAGGAGTACGAGGAGATGATCGCTACAAAGTGTACCTGCCGTTGACCGTCTGCATGCGTCTACGAATTCCCTCAACGTGCCACTTTATAAATGCAGGACAGTTTTTCACACTTACCATGGTTACCGTAATGCTCGGGACCAATCACTGCCCACGTCATGTTTCAGAACGAGAGGTTGTTTTCCTGTCATTTTCTTCACAGAAGTCTTCAAACCGTATTATGAGCAACTGAGTGAATTCGCTATATTTTGTTATTGTGTGATAATTTTTTCTCATTTCTGTCCAGAAGTAATATTTGTTTGTGTAGGAGTATTGTAACAAAGCAATGGATAAAACGTATTTTTGTTTAACAGTTATTACTATCATTTAAGTTATTTTGTTAATTTATTTTGTGGTGGTTTTTTTCAGTTCTTTCTCTTTAACGCAAATGGGAAAAGTTTTAAAATGATCTAGTTCTGGACAGATTATGAAAAGTGTAGTCCTGTTTTCTAAATGAAACACTTTTACATTCGTTTTTATACCTGCGGATTGCAAATGGTTGTCATATGGGCAACCTGCCTCTTCATGATATCCAGAAAATAAGTTGCCCTAATTTATGGACAACTTGATGAGCATATTAAAAGCTTCAAGGCATTTAATCACTATGCGCCAAATGATTTATATCAGAATACTTTGTCTATTTGTCATTTCTGTGTGCCATGTCTGTAGCTGTGTACCGTGACCTTGCTGACTTTGATTTCACATGAGAAATATAGCGTTCAATAGATTCATAAAAAAAAAGTTAAACAATAAAAAAAAAATGGAAGCACCCTCGATTTTATTACTTTTCATTTTGTTCATGCGCGTTTCGTATTGCAGTCTCTGGTGTGCACAAGTCCAGCGATGTTCTGTTACCATAAGATTTTATAGCCATGGTCATGGAATTCCAGTTCTTTTAGTTAACAACACCACCTTTAAGTAGACCATTTAATTCCAGCTTTGTGAATTCTGTTTTTGATCACTATCAAAGGTTATTCATGTAGTGCTTTTTGTCATGACTGGGCCCAAGCCCCATTAGTGTGAGCCAGAGGTGATGGGGTCTGAGGAAGAAACCTGAAGAGGAGCTGAGCCAGAAAGGTGACCTCCATCTTCTGGTCAACACTGCACTGTGGTGGTTAATCACCACTACAGATGTGCATGTGTGTTTTGGAGAGTCCCTCAGGTTTTGGTGACCTTGTGGAAGTGGCTGACCCAAACCACTATGCACCATCGTAGGAAAACCAACGTATCAACTGAAGATGAACGTCTGGCAGTTGGGAGTGTTACTGTTGGGTCTATGAACTCTTCCTTATTATGACCTGGAGCCCCTACACACAGCTTGGGGTGACAGGAGGTGCAGAGTTGGGCAAACTTCCAGATTGGTCGATTTATAATTGTTTTGGTTAAATCCCATTTCTCCATGTTTCTGCTACTTAATATCTTGTATTCTCATATATATGAAATGGCTGCAAGTCATAACTAAAATCAAATGTAGCAACACAAAATTGCTGTAGACCATAACTGTCTTACTAGATCATAAAAATGAATTCTGAGAACATTTGTTCCAAAGGGGACCCCACAAGCCAAGATGAACAGAGCCGATCATTTCAGCACACTGAGCACATGCCATGCATGCGAACAACCATCAGGTGGCAGCAGTGACTACAATCGCTGGTATTTTCTTCTGTGGTAGGTACCTAATGTCACCTACACGAGTTGAACTTGGCTCACTTTCTCTGCTAACGCAGAAAAAAGCCAATACGTATTTCAGGATACTCAAATCTCAAACTGCACATTTAATAATGTTTATTTTCAATGAATGAACATGCTGGCCAAAAAGTTCAATAGTGTTAAGTTTTACAAAAAATGTTAACACATACAGAAACCAGAATGCTTTGCTTTTTAGTCGTATAGAAGATATTAAGTAAAAATGTATAAGAATAGCCATCAGCATTCATAAGGTCCATCATAATTACTGCTTGCCATTCCCGTTAATGGGCAGTTTCTTGTAGGCATCGGAATTAAGAAATGCCTTGATTTTGGGACGGGCAGACAACGTCTCCACAAACTTCTTAAGGGAAGGGAAGGAATCCAGACAGGTGGGGCTCAGGACCTGGTGGTTCAGCAGGACCTCGAAGAGACTGTAGTCTGCAAAGGAGATCTGAGAGGAGAGAGAGCATCAGGATAAGTAAGCTCCACACAGCGCCAATTCCCAGTTTTAGACGCAATCGACACGGTCCTGCACTTTCACATTATCCCTGCTCTATCACACCTGGTGTTCGATGGGGAATTCAGTGTGATAATAGCAGGGATAATGCTAATTCATGCAGGACCAGCAATCGCTGTTCCGTAGGAGTGCTATACCGAATCTCCAACGAGGAAGCCACTTTTGTTTTTGGCCAGGACAGCTTCAAAGTAGCAGAGGTGGTTAGGCAAGTCTTTGATGTACGCATCTTTACCATTATCCTGAGGGGGAAAAAAGAAGGCAATCAAAATATCAAAAAAAGATGCAGTTGAAACAACTACTACTACTGTATCCACATGTATCTGTGTACAGCCAACATATCTGGGAGTAATATTCATATAGGTAAAGGGTGAGGAGAATAGATTTCTCTTGAAACCCCATTGAGAGACCCTGTGTGTCTTGGGCCTGTTAAGTAGAACAGCTGGAGCTCTGGGTGATGTGTGTGTGTGTGTGTGTGTGTGTGTGTGTGTGTGTGTGTGTGTTGGTGGTGTGTTGGGTTTTGTGCTACATTTGCGGTGAAAATATGGCTTTAGAATCACAGGGCTTACATAATCTTGGTAGATCATTTTCAAATATTTGCCACGAATGTCTTCGACTCCATCAGCCATCATGTCGATGGTGGAGGCTTCACAATCACTCTTCCCATAAGCACCTGCACACAAAAGTGAAACAAAACCACCGATTGGGTTTGAGCTGACCGCACTTGGAAAGGTGATCTGTGCATTAATGGTCTGTCCATTTTCTGTTGCACGTTGGAGGACATCAGCTGAGGAGTGAAAGTCCATATGGGTAAGTGAGGCTGGTATAGTGTAGCAGGCACGACTCCAACACTACACTTCCAGATATGTAAAATGCTGCATTGTAGGTAAGCCAGTAGAGGACCTGACTGGTGCAGGAGACTAAAGAGGTCAACTGAGGCAAATTCATCGTCTCAGTCGTCAATGCAGGCAAAACTTCTCTGATATTTTAGTTTTGGTGACTAGATCTAGACTGAATGTTTATATGCACAGATTAAACAAGTGAATGAGTAACTGACAAATTAAGTAAGTACCATGTTTGCGTCCCAGATGCCGCAAAATTGCATTGGACTGATACAACGTCAGATCACCGTCTTCAAATTTAGGCAACTGCCCAAAAACCTATAAAAACAAAGATAGTTATGTCATTGAAAAGTGAACGAAACGAAACAGTGCCTTTCAAACTTGATGCGTTTATTGCAATTTCATTCATATTTTGGGAGGGCGTCTGGCAGAATATCTGTGAGGACATTATATTGTTTTTAAAAATCAGGAATGTCATTGTAGAACACGAACGTGAAACACCGGAAGGGATCCAGTTTTACTGCTGTTGCAAAACACTCACGCAGGTTTTCTTCAGGTCTCCCTTCATCCATTCGTCGAAGGTCACCACAATCTCCTTCCACTCCTGGTCCTTGTCAGACAGCATGATCCGAGTTGCACCACATCTCCCTAGCACAAGGTCAACAGGTCATTGCTATGGCAGCAGCATGCCATTGTCTCTCCTGCAGTAGACATTCATTTTCAGCACCTTTGATAGACATGCGAGTGAACAAATTCCTGATGAAATATACAACACATTAACAACTATGTTGGAATATAATGTAATGCGAGTACCATTTACCAACAACTTCATATAATGCAAAGAATAATATTCTTACTACGACAACTGGACTTTTTGTAGTGGTTGATAATCAAGACAGACCCACTATCCATTTTTATTAATTGCATAAAGCAAACTGTGGTTTATGTTTTAATCATAATTTGGATCGGACTTGCTTGAAGACCGAACCCTTCTGAAGGGTTATGAAATTCACAGCCAAACTTTGACCCCACTTTAGTTACACAGTTTCAAAACCGATTGCTCCGATTGGTCAACCGAGTACAATGTTAACGTAGAGAACGCCAGATATGTCAGACACATACTGGAAGGGAATTTGTCCGATTTGCTATGGTACAGAATCAGATCCGTTAGATTATGGCCAACTGACGCCGCTTAAATACAACGGTCGCTGCAATGAAAAAACTTCGAAAAACTCATTCAGTACTTTTTAACAAAAATAAATACGCCCCATCGCATTTGGGTTCCACGTGCCAGCATCCAATTGCCTTTCGTATCATGTTTCACCACTAATGCATCAAGTGCATAAGATCAGTTCCAAGACCAGCTGCAGTGCGTTAGTCACGTGACTGACGGAGCGTTACAAAGCAGATGACCTCTTACCTCTCACGGCGAAGTATGTGATCGTGTAAGCACCCACTACGGAGAAAGAAAGAGAAAGAGAGAGAGAGACTTTAAAACCCCGCCTGTGGTAAATGTAGGCCTAATGTTACCTATTCTTCGTTTTGCATAGTGTAAGAGACCGGTTGAATATTAAATTAAATATTATTCTTAAATATCGTTAATGCATGGCGTGACTGCTCCTAAATTAATTTTACACTCGAATGTCAAGTTTCCTGTTCCGGCTGACTCGAAACACCCTTTCAGAACAAATGCCGTGTTGTGTAACGTCAGTGGCATACAGCCAAATAACCTTTTCCTGTCATGCACTTTGCTGTTTAGCTTTAGAATTCAGCTGGGAAACGAGGTCGTTATGTTGCAATACAATACAAAGGAGTTTTATCACGAAAACTTTTACATTTGAACTTGTATGCATTGCACACTACGCCGACTCAACGAAAAAGTTCCAGATGGTTTGCGAAACATTCGAGGAAGTCTTTATTTCTGCTTCCCTGCTCAGACTTTGCACATAAAGGTTCCGTGAACAATGAGCGAACATTCCCGTTTCACGACGACATGAAAATGAATAAACCGCACGCGTAACTGTATATTGCACGTGCACTTTCATCGGTAGTTTAAGGAATAAAAGAAAACTTAACGCATAGCATACCGTTCACAATACTGCACCAGTCCAGACTAAATGTTATGCAACCGTTCAAATTACAAGTTTGTTATACAAACGAAAGTAAATGTTATGCAAAAGTTTTATATCAAAGAACTATCATAGGAAAATTCGTCAGGTCACTCACTCTTTCTGCAAAGCCGCGCTGGTTAATGGAACTGCGTGTTTCGCTACTTCTGGGCTACCAAAGCGAAGTAACTCTTACGCTTGTCGCCACCTCTTTTATAGTCTTATGATCGCCTAGATTTTGTTGAGTCATGCTAACCGGTTTAGTTGCTTAGCCAACACGGACAGCTGGTTATTGTATGAACATCACAACTAGCCTCTACACTGTACAACAAACCCTGTAGATCACGACAACCGCTATGTTTAGGTCTTATATAATGCACGAAAAATCTTATAAATAGCACGAAAACCTCCGTTGTTGTCACCCGGTTCATGCATTACTCGAGGAGTTTGTTGTATCTTTTGCATTGTATCTCTTTTGCACTGTGCAATCAGCTGAATATTGGAGGCTTGCTGAGTGCTTCGTTAAACATCGCCAGACCTATGGAAATTGCATTAGTGGTATATCTGTATCTGCACAGGTTTCTTTCTCTCTCTCTCTCTCTCTCTCTCTGTGTCTACATAGTACTCACATCATGAGTACCAAACTAATCTGTCAAGTTAAGTGCCAAGTATTGTCACTCATTTTAACAGGATGTAGGGTTTGCTTGCTTTTGCCAGACACGGTGCCTCCGTCTTCCTCCGCCCAGATAATCCCCTTTGTGTCCTACATCTAGAACTTTCTCAAAGGACTCTCCCTCCTCAGACATACATGCTCAACCTCCTCTCACTGCATATGGAGAGAGGGCTGCCTCCTTGTGTGGAAACCCCTCATTAGTTCATGCAAATGGATAGGACCACTGGTGCAACCCTTCCAGAAAAGGATGATCTCCTTGAGCTTGTGACTGAAGGGGGAAAACGCAGGAATGCACACAAATTGCTCTGTTTATTTCAAAACATGGATTAAAGGAAGCAACATCCCTTGGGGATGTATTCCCCCCACGCCCCATGTGTTGTAGAGAGATAATCACATGATTTTTATCATCTAATAGAGTAACCGTTGACAGATGGGGTGATCGTCCTTAAGGAAGAGTCATTAACGAGGCTAAAGGGTATATAAGTAGTGGATTGTTCTTGTGGCATATTACAAATGGCGCTGAAATTGCTCGGTTCCAAGTTGAGCTGGCTGCTACAGTGTAGGGGCAGAGAGAGTCCTCGGTAGTGTAGTATTACAGAGAACCGATACATGCAGCAGAATGAGAGGGCACACAAGTGCTGTAATACTACACAAAAATACTACACAGATTCCCTGCTACTATTAAATACTAATGATTCAGTCCTTTACAGAACGCTGCTTTATGTGTTTTGAGCGTTTTCTAGTAGAATCGCATGTTTTTTGCTCTGTTGCTTTGACACAATCGGTAGTTAAGACGATGCAGTGCTGATACGATGCTTTTTGAGGAGCCCTCTGTGTAGTCCCAGTAAACCCAGTCTGACTTCTAAACTAAAGTATTTGCTCACTGGGTTTGGTTGTTAACGATATCAGCTGTGATGTGACGCCGTACAACAGCAGAAATAACGCGAATGGAATGGGAGGCTGGTGGAAGTTCCAAACATGGTCGTAAAGTTGTAAAGACGTAAAGATTAAACAGGTATGCAGGTATCGCTGGGCTCGTGCCATAAGGAAAAACGTCTCGGCGCTGCTTATCCGATGTGTCTCTGTTCTGTGGGTTTGTTCAATGTGCAAAACAATGAAGCATGATGAATATCTGAGCATGCACAAGCACACACACACACACACACACACACACACACACAGACCTCTGTTATATTAATGTCTGTGTCTGCAAAGCGCTGTACTTAAAAACTCACGGAGAGTGTTGTGCACGCCATACAGCACCTTCCCTTCAGCTCAGGTCGTGTTTTGCACATATTGCCCTCTCTATGGAGCTTGTTATAGGGCTCTTTTCCCAACTGAGTGTCACCTCTGAGACCAGAAACTACTGCCATCCAAAACATGCTCATAAACAGACTTTGGTTGGGTCCAGGATCGGAGTGAAGTATAGCACTCTGTCCGCAGTCACGAGGAGATCCTGTCGTCACCCATGCGCTTCGGGTATGATCTCTCTCCAGGGATTCAGTTCAGTGAGGCAGGAAACATGTTTCTCTTGAGCATTGGTACAGTTTTGTATGTTCTGTTATTTTATTTCTCCATACATGGACGTCTGGCCTCTTTACAGTAGAACATGTGAAACGCTACCACTGCTACACAGCGTATAAACACCACGGTTAAGATGCTAGAAACACATGTTTCAGGACCATTTCTGGGACCACATGGAGGTGTTTGTTTTGCGTGTTAAAGTGGTGAAGGCCTGTTTGGTTTTTCGCGAGCACTGGGAAATGCTGTTGATATGCCACGTTCTCTGAGCTTTTGTTAGTGTGATACTCAATGTTCATTGTGCTGCACATTTACACTGGTGATGTCAGCTGACGCTGCACGATTGTGTTCCGTTTGTCTCCATAGCAACATTACACCCCTGCCCTGTTGAGCTGGATTTCATAACAGCTGGCAAAGCAACGTAACAGAAAAGGACTTTCCCATGAAAACTACGGCAACAGCTGCATCCCTTGGAAGGTGGAGACGGTGGAGTAAAATCAGCAGAGCTCTGAGGACAAGCAGACAGCCCACTGTTCAGATACAGAGGGATTTCTGTAGTGCTCGCTCACAAATGTAGGCAGCTGAGGGTAACGTAAGGTGTAGTGTGTGCACTGATAGCTGGAACAACATGATAAAGGGAATGAAACGATGCTTTGCTTGTGACTCTGGTGCGGAGTAAGAAACCAGGACCGGAACATGTGTATTTACATCTGCTCTTACTCTCAATAGCCGTGGTTACCCTTTCCTCCAGACCAAAAAAAAAAAACAACACAAAACAAAGTATAGGAATGCAAACACTGCCTGTTGTAGTGTGTCGGTGTGTTTGAGTAAGGTTGGGCCAGGGGCCTGCTGTGGCTTTTAGCACCTTTCACACATTTCTGCCCTGTCATGCAGACTCGGCAGCTTTTGAGGAAATGCATTGCTTGATTGTGGAACAACCCGTTCTTCCTGTCGAGCCCATACACACCGACTGTGCGTATCTGTCATTTAGAGGCACTGTAAGTGGGCGTGTAGTCAATTAAATACAATTAACTTCATCGGCTCTAATATAATTAACGTTCTGATTTCCAAAACCAAAATCAGTGCGAAGAATTCTAACAAAATCTCAGTCAACAGTTTGACTGAAAGTTTTAAGCTCATCAAACAATGTATTCTTGCAAAACTGATAGACTTTTTAATTGTAATGTGTGATCGTTTACCATTTTTTATGTACTGTATGTTCCTCTGATTCTTGGGAGCAGCAACTATGTTGATTTTGTTTTGTGTGGGTGAGAAACAGGTTAGGAGACAGTTCTTCTCTTAAAACTGTTTTATGTAGAAAACATGTTATAAATTTAATTATGTATATTTCAGTGTAATTTAGTATTTCCATACAATACAATCATATTCATATAATTCATTATATTTCTGAAATGTTTTATATTACTTATGGATCAAATTTAAATAAAGTCAGTCTTACAATTACAAGAAAATGCATATCTTAAACATCTACCAATGAGGGAGAGAAGAGGGAAAAAAGAAAGAAAAAATCCAGATTATTCCTGCTCAACACATATACTTACATTAGTCTCATACTAGTTTTGCCTTGGATATGAGTGAATCTGTGATCCAAAATATTAACACAGGCCTACAGTTGTATTATCTGTATGGGCTATTACAGGATACATCAGCTATTTATTTTCACATTTCACAACACGATAAATAAATAAATAAATAAATAACTTTTAAAATATAGTTTGGAGTTTAAACGTCAGAATATACTGAAAACTACTAGTTTGTCAATCTAAATTTAGTCAGTTTAGAATGTGATCTGTGCAGCGTTTGCCTGATAAGTATACTTCTAGCAGTTTGTAATATCTATGATTATCTCTGAAATTACACTTCATCATCCCTATCAATGCCACATCATTAATGCACTGACAAAAAGTCAAGAATCCTGCATAGGTTTGGACCGTGACCTTTCTGCTGACCTTTCTGCTGCTTGACCCCAGGATGTACTCCCTACTCCTGCACCGCATCACATTTCTGATTCTGGATTAATTGCTGAGTGAAAGCAAAGCCAGTGCATTATTTCTGAATAGCATAGGTACTGATTTCTGAACAGCACAGGTACTGATTTCTGAACAGCACAGGTACTGATTTCTGAACAGCACAGGTACTGATTTCTGAATAGCATAGGTACTGATTTCTGAACAGCATAGCTCCTGTATTGGGCACATATATGTGTTCATCAGACAAACAACATCCCTGCCAGTTCTAACGTGGATGAAATGCTAGTATACTGGTAGACTATCCTACAGGTAAACTATACTAACCATACACAGACACATCTATATGCAACAGCATAATGCATGAAAAAAATGATATTGCACAAAGCCACATAAAAGGAATCAATTAGACAAATAAATAGAAGTAAAAGTAAATTCATTATACCGTGTACCTACTAATTACTGACATTAATGCCGAGTACTTGAGCGTTGACTCTCCAGTGTATCTACGGCTCTAACGTGAAGGAGGCACCTCCAGCCCATGGCACTGCTGTGATAACGTTACCTTTGTCTAGCAGACCCTGCCTGACCTTTACAAGTTGAACGTCAAAGCAGCTAACCCGCCACAGGACTGCCCTCCCGGTATAACCCTAGTCACAGAGACTCACCGCGTGTCATCTCTGTGACACTTTCTCACATAACGAACCGGGAGTCATCTTTGTGTCACTTTCTCACACAAGGAATCACATGTCCGTGAGACCTACAACAGTAACTGACTGAAATTACTCACCAGAGGCCCTTGCAAAATGGATATTTTGTTTATAAGATGTTTCAACAGTGACAGAATCCTCTCACTACTCACAATTGTTGTTTAAATGTTTCAGAGAATCAAAGATGATCTATCCATTATCTCTCATGTTTAGTACACATATACGCATGTTCGGATCCGTGGGTGACTGGTAAAGTCTATCTCTATCTTTCAGGACTCTGTACACGAAAGAAAATGGCAGAATTGTGGAACTGACGACAGAACAGACAATTCTTACAAATGTTGCTGTGCTTTAGATTTTGTTAGATCTCCTTTCTTGACCAGTAAATATTGATCAAAAGGAATTGCTTCTCAGTTCATTGAGTTCAAATAAAGAATTTCAGTTTAAATACATGAAAGTGTATAAACACGATGATAGAAAAGGCAATGAAGAAAAATGGAATGAGAAAAAGACGTGTGAAATCGTTTTAAGTGGATAATATAAGAAGTGACCCTTACGAGAGAAAACTGATTGTGTTTTCTGGAATATTCTCTGAACTTCTTTTAGCCAGTTTTCTCTAAGGACAGTGTTTTACAAATAAGTAATCAAATAAATATGTAAATATTATTTACCGTTATTAGACAGTACTGAAATGAACAAACTCGCATGCATGAGGGAAGAAATTCAGCAATGTCATCCTGAATCTCAGGCTGACATGCTTGTCAGGTTACAGCAGACAAGAATGTGTGATGCAGTTTGCATTGCATTTGCAACTAGTGGGTAGGTGCTGGACGGAGATTATCGCGTTGCATGTGTGTGAGCTGTCGTCAGAGAGATGAGGGCGGGACTTGGAGCCGCCAAGCAGTCCAAGCTAGTGGGCGGGGCCAGTCATTGTTTGGGGTTTTGGCCAGAGCTGAGAGTCAGAGTCCATGCTAATGTGGGGGGACTGTGCTCAGTCATGGGGCCTGGGCAGCACCCAGATTGAGTTTATCGCTGAGTTTTTGAATGAGCAAAGAAAGCTCCTCTGTAGCCTGGGACTTGTCTTCCAGCAGCTCATAGCGAAGACTGGAGATATCCTGCTTGATCTCCTTCAGCTCACCTGTTTTTTAACACACACACACATACATTCACACACACGCAAACACAAATGAGCAGATAGATAGTGTAACATCACCTCTGCATTTCTGAGTGTTTTTTAATATTATAAAACCATTAACTCAAGGAGCCTCTTATGAGGAAATTGCAGAATGTTTTCAATTCACTAATTAATGTACTAATGTACTTTCACAGAAAATGTGGTTTCATGCACATTTATACACTGGTATAAAAAAAAACCCTCACTGCTCAAAAACATTAAGGGGGTGATTAAATAACACATCGGCTCTTGAACAAAAGATTCAAGTCGGAAATCTTTACTGATATAAATCGTGCATTATGTTGAGAACATGGTGACAAGGATAACACAGAAAACCGAAGCAGAAAGTTAAAATCACACGCAGATCCAATTTGCATGAATTTCATTGCGGCAATTCACAGTATGACAGTATGACTCAGTGGTGTGCAAAGCCCTCGTGTGTATCTGGGCGGCAGTATCTGTGTCAGGGTTGGCTCCAGGACCGCTCCCCCTGTCACCACTAGAGGGGGAACGCGGGCTCCTGGCAGAGCTGGCTCCCGTGGCGCTCCTCCTGCCACCACTAGAGGAGGAGCGCGAGCCAGCTCTTAATTAATTAGTTTCTATCATGCAATCAGCGATGACGACCTGCAGCCGTCCACCTCCCTACTTAAGGTGGATGGCTGCAGGAACTCATTGCTGAGTAGTTGTTGTTCCCTCGACTTCTTCTCAGTGTTGGCAACGTTTGGCGATCCAGTATTTCTCTTCTCCTTTCCACGTTGGCAACGTTTGGCGTTTCAGGGGAATCTCTTTCCCCTTTTCTTATTTTTATTCTGTTTCTTCGAATCCTTTATTCCTGCGCCCTATTCTGGCCTCCCTCAAGTTTTCCTTTCCCTGTATTACTTCCTATCGTTTATTATTTTTCTGGTTCCTTTTTCCCCTGAGCAGGTGGTTCCCTCAGGAGGCTGACACGTAGTCTTTCCGTGTATTTTTGGTTTTCCCCTTTAGCAAGGTTTCGTTTGGTTTTCCACACGTCGAGTTTTCCTCCGTGTGTGTGCTTTTGTTTTTCCTTTTTCCCAGCTATATACGCCAGGTATTATTGCGTGTTTCTTTTTGTTATTTTTTGCTTTACTTTCGTCTCGTTTCCCGTCTTTGCTACGGAGGTCTCAGTTGTTCATTTTGCGTTGTGGCATTTGAGTCCTTTACCCTCAAAACCCGTGCGAGCAGTCCACCCGGACAGCTCGCCCTTACAATCTGGGCATGCTCCTGATGAGACAGCAGATGGTGTGCTGGTGGATCTCCTCCCAGACCTGGATCAGGGCATCACTGAGCTCCTGGAAACTGTGGTGCTACTTGGCGGCATCGGATAGAATGACACCATAACGTCCCATAAGTTCTTCATTGGATTCAAGCCTTGGGAACATGAGGTCCAGCCAGTGGCCTCGGTGGTTTCATCGTCCAGGAAGCACCAACACACTGTGGCCTCATGAGGTCAGGCACTGGCCTGGTCCAGGAGGAGCACAGGGTCCACTGCACCAATGTAATGTAATGTTTGGCAGTGGCTCTGAGGATTTGCCCCCTTGGTACCTAAACAGCAGTCAGAGTCCCGCTTGCCATCACATAGAGGGTCCAGTTACCCTCCAAGGACGTGCCTCCCTAGACCATCACATAAAGGGTCCAGTTACCCTCCAAGGACGTGTCTCCCTAGACCATCACAGAGAGGGTCCAGTTACCCTCCAAGGACGTGCCTCCCTAGACCGTCACTGACCCACCGCCAAACCGGTCATGCTGGATGACGTTGTGAGCGGCATAACGTGAGCGGCATAACGTGAGCGGCATAACATTCACGGCGACGTCTCCAGACTCTGTTGCCTCTGTCGTATGTACTCGGTGTGAACCTACTCTCGTCTGTGAACAGAACAGGGCCGGCTAATTCTGGTGTTCCCCGGAGAACGCCAGTCAAGCAGCGCGGTTCTGGGCTGTGAGCACGGATCCGACTAAAGGACGTCGGGCCTCGCGCCACCCTCATGGACTCTGGTTCTGACAGTTTGGATAGGAAAACATGCACACCAGTCGGCTGATGGAGGTCGGTTTGTGGGTCTCTGGCCGTGCTGCTGTTGGCCCTCATACAGACGAGCAGACACCAGTCCTGCTGGTGCCTCGGTGCCTCCCCACTGCACGTTTTCACTTTAATTTGCACAAAAGCAAGTGAAAGTGATTCACAACCGCTTATGTTTCCTAACTGGCCCATTGATATCCCTCAAGTTTAAATTCACTTATATTATTATAGTGTTATTTTGTTATGATTTAGTGTTCCCTTATTTTTTGAGTAGTGTTTGCATGCCTAGCTACTGTTCAGAAACATCCATAGATGGCCAATGTCATATCCAGACATGTTGGCCTGTCCACCAATCATGTACCGACATGTCACTTTAATGACAAACAATATGGCAGGCATGATGTTTTAGATGGCTAGGATACCCCTGAACTCTGACCTAATTCCCTCTGGCGGCAACCAGTTGCCATGAATCTGAAGGCTGTTAAGACCTGTAAGTGGACAGGTGTTGCCTGGTTTCGCAAGGCTGGCCTCTCCAATACTGAGCACCACTCAGAACACAGCTCAAAGAGACTGGCTCTTGGAAATTTAAATCAACTCATTAGGCAGTCATTACTGAGGAAACATTAGCGCTCTCTAAAGCCACGTTCTTGCTTTATGCAGTTTGTGTGGTCTACTAATAATGTCCAAAAAGCCATTATGCCATAGACAACACAGGCTTGTTATAAATCAATAAATGTGTGCAGTTCTTTTATAGCTGTGTGGAGCCTGTAATTATCCACAACTACTAACAACCCATAATGAGTTCCAGTTTCATTTGCAGAGGGAATTAACAAATTGATGGCTGCAAATACTTATCTGTAGCAATAAACATGAATGCATAGGAACAGGTTTATTAACCTGCACCGTATACCAATAAACACACTAGGCAAAATGCTGTTCTTCATGATACGCCTATGCGCAGTAATTAAGGAGCTGCGTATGGACTTGTATGAGGACAGTGATTTGAGTATTTTGCTGTATTTCCCTAGTTCACCTGAAAGTGTCATCAAATGCCACTCTCTGGAAATATTACGTATGGGTCTACGCATGGGTCCAGGTTCTGCTGAGGATGTGTGGGAACAACCATAGAGGTTCTGGCCCGAGGGTGACGGGACCTGGTTCTGAATGCCTCCTCACCTTCGTTGACTTCATCATTCTCCTTGTCCACTTGTGCTTTGAGGACGTAGCGCTTTATCAGCCGCTTCATGATTTGCTGCGGGGGAGATAATTGGAGATTGATCAGAGTGATGCGAGCGCAGCTGCTAACGGCCTCAGGCTCCTCCGCTTCTCTTTGTTGGGTACATTAAGCAATTTGCTTGTGAAGAGTGAGATGAGAGATGAGGGCGGAAGAAGAAGGGAGGGAGATGGGGGAGGAGAGAAGAGAGGGGAAGGGAGTGGAGAGGAAGCAGACGGAAAGGATCGGCGAGGAGGAGGTGATGGAAGAGGAGCCCGGGGGTCAGGAGGGTGGGTGTGGGTGTGCGTGTGGGTGGGTGGGGTGATGACGAGAACAGCTGCCTTGCCTGATAGCGTGTGGGCTGGTTGAGGATGCTGTTGAAGCTGAGAGACTCAGTCATGCGCATGTTGGACTGCGTGAAGAGGTTCAGCTGTGAAACATACAGTCTGTCAGACGCAGACGAGTCCTGGGAAGCAGCCGATCATGACACGGGTGGCGCACGGCGAACATGAACACGCCAAACACACGGCTATTTATACACTTATACAACGTTTGGGGACAAACACAGTCGCATACCCACACAAAACAGTCCGTATGGGTGCGGTCAAATGGTATTAATGCTTAGGCATATTCATGTCCATTTGTTGAGAGCTAAATGTACTGGAAATTCTGAATTAGGCACAGGTTTTCCAAATAAATCCAGATAAGAAATGCCTACCACTTGTAAAGAAAATGTTAGCCACTAGGTGGCACACTAGCCTGATATCCAGTATATAAAAGATAGGCATAGACATAGATGCATAGCAATATCTCTATCATTGTGTCCAAATCCTGTTGAAATTCTGAATTAAGCATAGCTGACATATTATATTTCCAATATAAATCCAGGTAGTCCAAGGCCTACAACTTGTGAGAAAATATTTGATCACTAGGTGGCACCCTACACTGCTAAAATGTTTAGTGGTGTTTAGTAGTGGATTAGTAGACTGCTACTGCTACAACTACTAAACCATACATGGTTGAAAGACTGTTTGTATGAATGCAAAAACTTCACGAATGATGCTGATGCCTGTGTGTGTTCTAAGCATGAACCCTGCCAATTCTAAACCTACATATTTACTACAGGTAGTTAGTGAGAAACCAGTTCTCTCCAAATCTGGACTCAGCTTTTCAATGACGTTAACCCAGAGGAAAACATCCATCCAGTGAGATTAAATTAGATACATACAGTGAAGTGGACATGCAGGATCTATCCACTCATACGTTATAGTAATGTGATTATTCGGGACACCTTTGAACTTTATGAATGTATAAATGATAACTGCTCCAGTATTGAACAAGAATTATCCTTGTCTGCCACATATAGAACTGTGATTGATTCCCTCAGGGGGGCAGAATAAGAGCAAAGATGTACATCTTCTCTCAAATAAATGCTAATAAGACACTGTGCCTTCAGGCAAACCCTAATATGTTGGTCGTATAGGCGAGAGGACCACACTGGCGAGATGTGGTGTGCTTCACCACTGACAACTACAGTCAGCCAGATTTAGAGTGAGAGGACCTTGCTCATTTAGAAGAAACTTGGTCAGATGCACTTAAAATGATAAATGCAGAGCTGGAAGGATGAGGGAGATATAGATAGAGCAGAAAGGAAAAAGCAATAAAGAGAGAGTGAATAAGTGATAGAGAGAACGATAAAGTGTGATAAAGAGGTAGACACCCACATAGTCATATCCCTGACTCTCTCTCTCTCTCTCTCTCTCTCTCTCACACACACACACGTGTGCATACTCTGGACTTGGAGTTCTCCATGCCGAGCTCCACGTCCTTGTTGAGGCGTCGGCGGCGGCAGCGTAGCAGGTTGACCAGCCGGGTGGTGCAGCGGACGAAGGCCTTGGGCGTGGGCACGATGCTGAAGGGTGGGGGCAGCGTCTTGCCGTTGTCGAAGTAGGACAGCCAGAGCTTGGAGCGGGCGAACTTCCACTCCACGTCAGAATCGTCCTGGGGGACAGAGGCACTTAGGAGCAGCGCACAGGCAACTGTGACACAGCAGGGCCTCTTACCCCTGCTGATAGCCCTTCTGCAGGTCATCGTCAGATTCACAGGTCTGCCTCGAACTACACTGATATCACAGGATGATACGAACTACACTGATATCACAGGATGATACGAACTACACTGATATCAGAAGATCATACGAACTACACTGATCACAGGATGAGTGCTTCCTGTTTTGAGGTCCTCTAAAGGTCGTTTCAACATGCCAACTGTTTCTTTCTCGTCACCACAGTTACGCTTCACCTGCTGACCCGCGGCCCTGATGCGGATCAGGTGCCTTGTTATAATGTCTGCTGTGAAAAGTTTACATTCTGTTGTGGCAAATGAAAGTGATCTGGACAGAATCTTCCATGTAAGATGTTAAGTCCCAGTTAGATCCCAACTGATTCCTACCTTCAAGAAACAAACAAAAAAAAGTTGATGCCATCAAAAAAATGAAAGGCCAGGTAATCTCTGACAGCAGTGTAATAATCCCGTGTCATTACCAGTCTCTGAAGTGCCACATTTGGTCTCCTTCCTAATCTGTCTCGCCTGCCCCCTGTCTAAAGATTTGTAGGCTTCCCTTCAGCCGCCTAATCTGAAGCTGACTAAACCCTTTAACACTTTGCTCTTTTATTGTCTCATCCGATTGCAGGTCTGTGAGGCAGCAGTGAAGCTTCCTGGCTTCCCTCTCTGCAGCAACATCTGTTCTCTGAGTGGCCCGCTCAGCTAGTGAGGGGCGGAGCTTAGCTGCTGTTCCTGAGCACACGCTGCAGCCCACCAATGCCAAAGCTAAATACTGCATACCAACGCACCAACCCTCACAGCAGGACCGTGAGAGGTGACAGGAAAACTAATCGATAACTCATCAATTTCTCATCAGATGCTCATCAGTTACTCTCATCAGTAACTTATCAATTACCTTGTGTCTTTAGGCTAACATACAGTATATAAAACTGTATAATGAAAAGACGTAGAGCCAAAGACTGTTACACGTGGTGCTGCAGACATGACTGTCTTCTTTGACCATATTTTGCAGTGATTTGGCACATGGGTGCTCTGGAATGTCCTACCCACCTCTATCTCCTGGTAGGAGCTGTTGATCATAGCGATGAGCATGTTGAGTAGCACCACCACCATGGTGACGTTGTATATCCCATACAGAACATAGCCGATGTTCTCAATGAACTTATGGTCATACTTCAGAACCACAGAGGAGACTTCAGACAGACCAAATATGGACCAGAACAGAGTCTTAAAACTCTCCTCAACTCTGCAGAGAGACAGGGAGATAGACATATGTACAGCACACATACAGACAGGGAGAGTGTGTGTGTGTGAGAAACAGTTTGTGAAAGAGAGTGTGTGAAAGGCAAAGTGTGAGAGAGAGATAGTGAAAGTGTGTGAGACCATGCAAGGGAAAGAGAAAGAGTGTGTGAGAGATGTACACTTCATAGCATTATGGGTAAACATGGCTGCTCTTGTTCAGTAAATTACACGTAACTACTGAATGGATCCTACACTCACCGGCCACTTTATTAGTGTCACGATCTGCCCCGCCTCCCTCCTGTCATTCTCGTGCCTGTTTGTTTTTGTAGCCATGTGCGTCTTAGCCCCGCCTCCTGTTTTGTATTCCCTGCCTCTCGTTTTGTCTTTCAGGTGTTTCGTGTTAGTTTCTGTTCTATTTATACCCTCTGTCTGGTCTGTCGTGTTGCTGGTTATTTTGTCTTCAGCCCCTGTCGTCTCGCTGTCATAATACGTTGTCTAAAACCGTTGTAGTGTTTCTGTCATAGTGTTTGGTCTCTAAGTGTGCACTCTGTTTAAAGCTTCGTGTATGTTTCCAGGTCTCTTTTTCGTGTTTGAGTTAAACTAGTGTTTCTTTGTTTCATTATGTCACTGAGTGTTGGATATGTTTCGTGTACTAGTAAGTCTCACAATAAATCTCGCTCATCTCAGCGCTTGTGTCCGGCTCGCAAATCTACGCGCCGGTCGACGTTACATAATAACCAGCCTAGAAAGGACACAGCGAGTGAGCGAGACTCCGGTGAGTTCTGTCGCCGTAATGAGAAGTCGGCTGCTCCCGTGCAGCTCACCTCTCCGGTATTACAGCGCGAACAAACCGGAGACAAGAAATCCCCTGGCGCTGTGGGTACAGCGGGTTCTCAACAGGATAGGCAAGCTATTCTTGACATTTTTCGCTTAGTTGCCTATTGCCATGAGAACCCGGAGGAGGAGCGCCATGATCCTGCCCGTCTGGGTGACCGCTACAGGGAGGGGCAACCTGTAGCGCAAGACGTGGTCAGGAGGAGTGAATGTGCAGGTGGTCTGTACAACAACACTCGGCGTGCTCTTAAAACACACTGTGAGCTCCCGATACCTCGGGTAGATGGGAGCATGCGCAGTAAGAGCCGCCCGAGGAGACCCCTGTACCTGCATGTTCCTCCAGGATTTCTGAGGCTCCAGTGGTGGCTTTGATCAGCCCCACCACCTCGGCAGGCCCCCCCCATGGCAGGTGATGCCCCAAAGAATTTTTGGGGGGGTAGTGCACGTGTGCCACGAGGTCCAGGAGCGGCCTGCACGAGTGCACGAGGTCCAGGAGCGGCCTGCACGAGTGCACGAGGTCCAGGAGCGGCCTGCACGAGTGCTTGAGGTCCAGGAGCGGCCTGCACGAGTACATGAGGTCCAGGAGAGACCGGCTAGCGAACCGGTGGCCCAGGAGAGGCCAGCCAGCGAACCGGTGACCCAGGTGGGGTCTTTCACGTCTCCTGTTCCCGTGACCCGGAAGGGGCCTCCCACGTCGCCTGTTCCCGTGACCCGGAAGGGGTCTCCCACGTCGCCTGTTCCCGTGACCCGGAAGGGGTCCCGTACGTCTCCTGTCCCCTGACCCAGCGTGGGTCTTTCACGTCTCCTCTGACCCAGCTGGGGTCACCGCCCGGCGCCGGATGCTGCGTCCCGGTGAACATTGACCGGATGCGGCTGGGCGTCCGCGTGGCGCCCCTGTGGACTTCGGGTCCGCCTACGCGTCCGGCTGCGCCCGGTCCCCGCCCGTCCCCGCCCTGCGATGTTCCTCGTGTCCCGCCCTCCCTTCCCTCTTGTTTTGTTTTGGACTCCTTGTTTTTTTCCCTCAGCTGTCTCTGGTGTTGTGTTTGCTCGTGTTGTGTTGCCTGTTTCTGTGCCCGTGTGTGTTCCTGTTCCTGTCCCGTTTTTGCCTGTGCCTCTGCCTGTATCTGTTTCTGTTTCTGTTTTAGTTCCTGTGTTTGTGCCGGTCCCCCCCTGGCGGTTGCCTGGACCATGTTGGGTTTTCGTGTTCCTCGTGTCTTTTGATGTTTCTTTGTTTTGCGCGCTCCGGTGGATGCGCCTTTGGGGGGGTTCTGTCACGATCTGCCCCGCCTCCCTCCTGTCATTCTCGTGCCTGTTTGTTTTTGTAGCCATGTGCGTCTTAGCCCCGCCTCCTGTTTTGTATTCCCTGCCTCTCGTTTTGTCTTTCAGGTGTTTCGTGTTAGTTTCTGTTCTATTTATACCCTCTGTCTGGTCTGTCGTGTTGCTGGTTATTTTGTCTTCAGCCCCTGTCGTCTCGCTGTCATAATACGTTGTCTAAAACCGTTGTAGTGTTTCTGTCATAGTGTTTGGTCTCTAAGTGTGCACTCTGTTTAAAAGCTTCGTGTATGTTTCCAGGTCTCTTTCGTGTTTGAGTTAAACTAGTGTTTCTTTGTTTCATTATGTCACTGAGTGTTGGATATGTTTCGTGTACTAGTAAGTCTCACAATAAATCTCGCTCATCTCAGCGCTTGTGTCCGGCTCGCAAATCTACGCCCGGTCGTTACATAATAACCAGCCTAGAAAGGACACAGCGAGTGAGCGAGACTCCGGTGAGTTCTGTCGCCGTAATGAGAAGTCGGCTGCTCCCGTGCAGCTCACCTCTCCGGTATTACAGCGAACAAACCGGAGACAAGAAATCCCCTGGCGCTGTGGGTACAGCGGGTTCTCAACAGGATAGGCAAGCTATTCTTGACATTTTTCGCTTAGTTGCCTATTGCCATGAGAACCCGGAGGAGCGCCATGATCCTGCCCGTCTGGGTGACCGCTACAGGGAGGGGCAACCTGTAGCGCAAGACGTGGTCAGGAGGAGTGAATGTGCAGGTGGTCTGTACAACAACACTCGGCGTGCTCTTAAAACACACTGTGAGCTCCCGATACCTCGGGTAGATGGGAGCATGCGCAGTAAGAGCCGCCGAGGAGACCCCTGCCTGCATGTTCCTCCAGGATTTCTGAGGCTCCAGTGGTGGCTTTGATCAGCCCCACCACCTCGGCAGGCCCCCCTATGGCAGGTGATGCCCCAAAGAATTTTTTGGGGGGGGGGTAGTGCACGTGTGCACGAGGTCGGCCTGCACGAGTGCACGAGGTCCAGGAGGCCTGCACGAGTGCACGAGGTCCAGGAGCGGCCTGCACGAGTGCACGAGGTCCAGGAGCGGCCTGCACGAGTGCACGAGGTCCAGGAGCGGCCTGCACGAGTGCTTGAGGTCCAGGAGCGGCCTGCACGAGTGCTTGAGGTACAGTAGCGTCCTGCACGAGTACATGAGGTCCAGGAGAGACCGGCTAGCGAACCGGTGGCCCAGGAGAGGCCAGCCAGCGAACCGGTGACCCATGTGGGGTCTTTCACGGCTCCTGTTCCCGTGACCGGAAGGGGCCTCCCACGCCGCCTGTTCCCGTGACCCGGAAGGGGTCTCCCCACGCCGCCTGTTCCCGTGACCCGGAAGGGGTCCCGTGACGCCTCCTGTCCCTCTGAACCAGCGTGGGTCTTTCACGCCTCCTCGGACCCAGCTGGGGTCACCGCCGCCGCCGGATGCTGCGTCCCCGGTGAACATTGACCGGACGCGGCTGGACGTCCGCGTAGCGCCCCCTGTGGACTCGGGTCCGCCTACGCGTCCGGCTGCGCCCGCGGTCCCCGCCCGTCCCCGCCCTGCGATGTTCCTCGTGTCCCGCCCTCCTGCCCTCTTGTATGGTTTCGGACTCGTTGTTTTTCCCTCAGCTGTCTCTGGTGTTGTGTTTGCTCGTGTTGTGTTGCCTGTTTCTGTGCCCGTGTGTGTTCCTGTTCCTGTCCCGTTTTTTGCCTGTGCCTCTGCCTGTATCTGTTTCTGTTTCTGTTTTAGTTCCTGTGTTTGTGCCGGTCCCCTGGCGGTTGCCTGGACCATGTTGGGTTTTCGTGTTCCTCGTGTCTTTTGATGTTTCTTTGTTTTGCGCTCCCCGGTGGATGCGCCTTTGGGGGGGTTCTGTCACGATCTGCCCCGCCTCCCTCCTGTCATTCTCGTGCCTGTTTGTTTTTGTAGCCATGTGCGTCTTAGCCCCGCCTCCTGTTTTGTATTCCCTGCCTCTCGTTTTGTCTTTCAGGTGTTTCGTGTTAGTTTCTGTTCTATTTATACCCTCTGTCTGGTCTGTCGTGTTGCTGGTTATTTTGTCTTCAGCCCCTGTCGCCTCGCTGTCATAATACGTTGTCTAAAACCGTTGTAGTGTTTCTGTCATAGTGTTTGGTCTCTAAGTGTGCACTCTGTTTAAAGCTTCGTGTATGTTTCCAGGTCTCTTTCGTGTTTGAGTTAAACTAGTGTTTCTTTGTTTCATTATGTCACTGAGTGTTGGATATGTTTCGTGTACTAGTAAGTCTCACAATAAATCTCGCTCATCTCAGCGCTTGTGTCCGGCTCGCAAATCTACGCGCCGGTCGACGTTACAATTAGGTACACCTGTCCAACTGCTCATAACGCAAATATTGAATCAGCCAATCACATGGCAGCAACTCAATGCGATTTAAGTGACTTTGAACGTGGCATGGTTGTTGGTGCCAGACGGGCTGGGCTGAGTATTTCAGAAACTGCTGATCTACTGGGATTTTCACGCACAACCATCTCTAGGATTTACAGAGAACAGTCTGAAAAAGATAAAATGTCCAGTGAGCAGCAGTTCTGTGGGCGCAAATGCCTTGTTGATGCCAGAGGTCAGAGGAGAATGAGAATGGCCAGACTGGTTTGAGCTGATAGAACAGTAACTCAAACAACCAGTCATTACAACCCGAGGCATGCAGAAGAGCATCTCTGAACGCACAACACGTCGAACCTTGAGGCGGATGGGCTACAACAGCAGAAGACACAGAAAACGTTGCCTGGTCTGATGAGTCTCGATTTCTGCTGCGACATTCGGATAGTAGGGTCAGAATTTGGAGTCAACAACATGAAAGCATGGATCCATCCTGCCTTGTATCAACGGTTCAGGATGGTGGTAGTGGTGCAGTGGTGTGGGGGATATTTTCCTGGCCCATTAGTACCAATTGAGCATCGTGTCAACGCCACAGCCTACCTGAGTAGTGTTGCTGACCATGTCCATCCCTTAATGACCACAGTGTACCCATCTACTAGCAAGGTGTACCTAATAAAGTGGCCAGTGAGTGTAGATTTTAATTGTCATTTTTAGTCGCATTAAAACTTAACATAAATTTATTATAGATTATAATATAAATTAAAAATCCTGAAAATATATACACAAAAGTTACAAATTGCATAAAAAGTCTATCACATGGCAGCAACTCATGCATTTTTGCTGGTGCTGGTCTTGGTGTATTAGAAACTGCTGATGAACTGGAACCTCATGAACAACCATCTGTGGGGTTTACAGAGGACGGTCCAAAACAGAGTAGACTGCTGTAAAGGGTTCACACACATACATGCTCTCTCTCTCTCTGTCTCTCTCTCACACACACACACACACACACACACACACACACAGTCCTGCCTGCCATGTGTTTAATTTCCCCCTGCTCTCCTTAGCGCTGTGTGTCCTTGCTGAAGATGAGCTACGGTGTGAAATTGGTTCTTCTGCTTGCCACCCTCATGCACCGTTCCCTCTGAACGAGAGAGGATGGAGATCCGCCTGAGCATCACGGAGTGGAGGTCATGGCCTAGCCTAGCCTCTGCTCTCACATCATATCACTTAATTACCTTTGCAAGTCATGCTTCACAATTTCTAGTCCTCATCCTGTGCCAAATGCTTCTTCTTCCCCACTCGGTTACGCAGCTTTTCATGTAGAAAGAAAATAAGGCAGATTAAAAGATTTGCCCGTCACTTACGTGGTGAAGGCGGGGTTAACCTTGGCTCCCAGGTAGTACGAGTAGAGGATGAACATGCCAATCATGAACGCGAGGAAGACCATGATGAAGAGCACCATGAACTTGAAGATGTCTTTGACGGTACGGCCCAGGGAGATCTGCAGCGGGCCGAAGCTCTCGTTGGCCGGCAGGATGTAGGCGATGCGGGAGAAGCTCAGCACCACGGCGATGGCGTACAGCCCCTCGGAGATCAGCTGCGGGTCGGAGGGAAGCCACTTGTCCCGTGCTGGAAGGATAGAGACATGCCAAGCTCACCCGCCGCAGGGCCAAGCGTCTAGTCCCGCAGGCATCTAGTCCAGCAGGCGTCTAGTCCCGCAGGTGTCTAGTCCCGCGGGCGTCTAGTCCCGCGGGCGTCTAGTCCCGCTGCCCCGCGCATGCCGTAATCTACTGATTCTGATCTCAGTTTTACTGATTCCAAGTGCTGACCCCAATTTCAGTTGCTTGAATTGCTAATTAGGTCAGAGATGGTTCACAAAAAAAAGTGCTTAGATAAAAACGCCTATGAAGTTTTTTTAGTTTTTAAAAAACTGATATTTTGGATTAACTATTTTATTTATTTTTTTCTAGGATGAATCTAGGATTAACTGTTAATTAATTAGGTGGGTAATCTATCCAGCCAGCCTAATTAATTAAGTGTCAAGGTATATAAACGGTGAAATCAATCACTAATACACTGTGGACAAAAACAATCTTTAGAAATGCAATTTGTGTCCCTGTCAGAGGCGGAGTCAGCAGAGCACGCAGCCTCTCTCTCGCTCACCGTACGTGAAGTACTTGATGTTGGGTGGCAGCGTGACCATGGTCAGGTCGGGCGCGCTGATCTTCTCGTCCACATATTCCTGTGCTTTCATGGCCTGCAGGAAGGCGAAGAAGCGGGCTGTGAATGCCGCGATGAAGATGGACAGCATCCCGAAGTCCAGGACGTTCCACAGCTGCAGGACGTATTCCCGCGGACCCTCTGTCCACAGTTCTTTACACTCCGACCACATCATTCCTGGGCGGAGTTTGGAGTGGGGATAGGGAGAGGGATGTGGGGGTGAGGACCGGGAGTGTGTGGGGAGGGAGGTGGGGTGTGGGGTCAGGAAGGGGCAGGGTCAGGATGGAATGGGGCGGGTCAGGGTTAGGAGTTGGGTGGAGAGGGAAGAAGCCTCACTTGGCTGTGTGCAAATGCTCCTCCCAGTAAATAAGTGGTTGAGCAACCACAGAGTTATGAGTTATGTCCCACTGATTGAGTCCATCTAACTCAGTCCCACCTCTCCCTTCTCTCTCTCGCTCACACTCTGTGGAGTCAATGGGTAATAGAAAATCAATAATGGTGCTCTAGTGCTGTATTTACTCACTTGTGTCCTTCACACACGTTTGAGGATTGATGCTGAGACTAGTGTTCATTATTACATTTCATCACTGCTTAAGGAAATACAAGATGATATTTAATCAAAACCGAGATGACTTAAAGCACTGAGATAAACTGCTCATGAAAGGCACCGAACGTTTGCATTCATAGTAGTAAATGTAGGCGGAAATCGCCCAAAATACTGTTGTTTGATTTTATGCTAAAGAACTAAAGTATGGTTGCCAAGATAATAGTTTCTATGGTCAAGACAGTCACTGCTGACCTGTAGTCACGACACAGGTCATGATTGAAGGCGATCGTTCCTGAAGAACTCTGGACCCCGTTGGGTCAGGAGTGAAGGTCAGTGTGGGTCAGGAGTGAAGGTCAGTGTGGGTCAGGAGTGAGGGTAGGTGTGAGTCAGGAGTGAGGGTCAGTGTGAGTCAGGAGTGAGTGTCAGTGTGAGTCAGGAGTGAGGGTCAGTGTTCAGGAGTGAGTGTCAGTGTGGGTCAGGAGTGAGGGTCAGTGTGAGTCAGGAGTGAGGGTCAGTGTGAGTCAGGAGTGAGGGTCAGTGTGAGTCAGGAGTGAGAGTCAGTGTGTCAGGAGTGAGTGTCAGTGTTCAGGAGTGAGTGTCAGTGTGAGTCAGGAGTGAGGGTCAGTGTTCAGGAGTGCCTAATCGTCACCGTGGTACGCGGGGTCTGCCCAACGTCAAGCACATCATGACACTTCAGAATGAACAGAGTAATGTGATCCTGACCACCGTCATTATTATTAACAAGGGCTGTACACAGGAAAGAGCTCACGTGTCACACTCGTCTCACACATGCTGAGTTTCAGCAATTTATATGGATTGGTAAGATGCAAGATACCTTATCAAACCTAAACTCAAAATTTCTGTCTTTTCCACTGAGCTACACTGTCTGCATTTTGACAACATTATAGGTAAGACAATGTTTTAGAAAGCCTCTGTTAATATTGTGTGTCTACACAATAACAGGATTGTACTAAAGACCTCATCTGAAAAGGTTTTAGTCCTGAACTAAGTTTTATTTTTTCAACATGAAGCACTATGTGGGAAACCTTAAAATGCAACGTGTCCAATCCTATTTGTCATGTTGATACCACAGCCTGTGAAATGTTTTCACCCTTGATGACTGAACATGTCACATTGTCTCAGTGAGGTCTCAGCAGTGAGGTGCTGAACCACACCGGAGGATTGTGAGTAACGTTAAATGGGAAAAGAGTAAACCTCAGCAAAACAACAGGGATACATTAGCTCCCTACACCTCTCGCTAAAGACCCCGGCACAAAGACCATCTCAAAGCAGCAGAGTGCATGTTCATAGTTTAAATGACCAGAATGGCACAATGCTTTTGGGTCCCTCCAGAACCACTGAAGTCTTGACAGCTGTTCCACAACTCGGAACTTCAGCAGATGTTCATCTCATCAAAACACAAAGTCCTTCATGCAAATGTTATCTAATTAATTATGTATTTTTACAAAATGCAAAACATAATGCATTTCACTAGCAGTTAAACCTTGTGTGGAAACTACATTGATTTCTAAGACCCATGGCTAGCGTTGGCAAAACATTGTTTGGATAAAGCAACTCTGGAAGTTAAAATTTGTGTGACATAATATTACGGCTAATATTGAAGTTCTTCCTGCTGGGTGAGTGCGTGAAGTCTGCCGCCCACCTGCCACCCACACCATGATGAGGATCTCGGTCCATGAGAAGCGGGTGGTCTTGACCCTGAAGATCTGGAGCGGGTGGTCCGTCACGGTGACGTTGGGCAGAGTGGTGATGCCTTCGAAACGGTCCGACGCGTTGAAGACGAGGAGGCAGAGGAAGATGATGAAGGAGGCCGCATGCGCCACAAATTTCATGAAGGGGCTGCGGAGGATTTTACCCAGCTGGAGGTAATACACACACACACACACACACACACACACACACACACACAAATACACACACACACACATGCACACACACACAATACACCATATAAACACATACAATTGCATCAGGCAGTGGAATTTGAACATGTATGCACCTTTCACCCCAAACATACATACATACATATACACACACCTCTGCATTCTCATTATTAAATGTCACATGTGGTGTTTGTCTCAGTGTTCTACTCCTGAACCTCTGGCACTGACAATTACTACAGTCCATGTGAGTTTTAGGCAGCACAAAGAGTGTATTATTCCTCTGATGATTATTCCTCTTGTAATTATTCCTCTGATCTTCAGATGGTTGTGTTGCAGTGGCAAATTCTGTGGTTTGGCAGAACACCTACAGTCTCCTGACACCTGTCTGTGAGTCTGTTTTCAAAATCCCTCCTTATCTGTAATAAGCAGCTGCTGTAACCATAGCACCTCTGCATAAAACAGAACAAAGAACATATGCTTACTGGGGGCAACAGTTAGCAGGTACATTAAATATGTAGTGTGCCTACTACATATCCACCTATGTAGTGTGCCTACTACATATCCACCTATGTAGTGTGCCTACTACATATCCACCTATGTAGTGTGTCTACTACATATCCACCTATGTAGTGTGCGTACTACATATCCACCTATGTAGTGTGCGTACTACATATCCACCTATGTAGTGTGTCTACTACATATCCACCTATCTAGTGTGTCTACTACATATCCACCTATGTAGTGTGCCTACTACATATCCACCTATGTAGTGTGTCTACTACATATCCACCTATGTAGTGTGTCTACTACATATCCACCTATCTAGTGTGTCTACTACATATCCACCTATGTAGTGTGTCTACTACATATCCACCTATCTAGTGTGTGTACTACATATCCACATCTATCCACCATATCCACCTATCTAGTGTGCGTACTACATATCCACCTATGTAGTGTGTGTCTACTACATATCCACCTATGTAGTGTGTCTACTACATATCCACCTATCTAGTGTGTCTACTACATATCCACCTATCTAGTGTGTCTACTACATATCCACCTATCTAGTGTGTACTACATATCCACCTATCTAGTGTGTACTACATATCCACCTATCTAGTGTGTACTACATATCCACCTATCTAGTGTGTACTACATATCCACATATGTAGTGTGCCTACTACATATCCACATATGTAGTGTGCCTACTACATATCCACATATGTAGTGTGCCTACTACATATCCACATATGTAGTGTGTCTACTACATATCCACCTATGTAGTGTGTCTACTACATATCCACCTATCTAGTGTGTCTACTACATATCCACCTATCTAGTGTGTCTACTACATATCCACCTATCTAGTGTGCGTACTACATATCCACCTATCTATGTAGTGTGTACTACATATCCACCAGGTCTTCCATAACACTCTAATATGTAGTGTGTCTACTACATATCCACCTATGTAGTGTGTGTACTACATATCCACCTATCTAGTGTGTACTATCTAGTGTGTCTATATATCCACCTATGTAGTGTGCCACCACCTATGTAGTGTGTGTACTACATATCCACCTATGTAGTGTGTGTACTACATATCCACCTATGTAGTGTGTCTACTACATATCCACCTATGTAGTGTGTCTACTACATATCCACCTATGTAGTGTGTCTACTACATATCCACCTATGTAGTGTGTCTACTACATATCCACCTATGTAGTGTGTCTACTACATATCCACCTATGTAGTGTGTCTACTACATATCCACCTATGTAGTGTGTCTACTACATATCCACCTATCCACCTAGTGTGTGTCTACTACATATCCACCTATGTAGTGTGTCTACTACATATCCACCTATGTAGTGTGTCTACTACATATCCACCTATCTAGTGTGTCTACTACATATCCACCTATGTAGTGTGCCTACTACATATCCACCCAACTATGTAGTGTGTACTACTACATATCCACCTATCTAGTGTGTGTACTACATATCCACCTATGTAGTGTGTCTACTACATATCCATATCCACCTATGTAGTGTGTCTACTACATATCCACCTATCTAGTGTGTACTGTACTACATATCCACCTATCAGTGTGTCTACTACCATATCCACCTATGTAGTGTGTCTACTACATATCCACCTATGTAGTGTGTCTACTACATATCCACCTATGTAGTGTGTCTACTACATATCCACCTATGTAGTGTGTGTCTACTACATATCCACCTATGTAGTGTGTCTACTACATATCCACCTATGTAGTGTGTCTACTATCCATATCCACATATCCACCTAGTGTGTCTACTACATATCCACCTATGTAGTGTGTCTACTACATATCCACCTATCTAGTGTGTCTACTACATATCCACCTATCTAGTGTGTCTACTACATATCCACCTATGTAGTGTGTCTACTACATATCCACCTATGTAGTGTGTCTACTACATATCCACCTATGTAGTGTGTCTACTACATATCCACCTATGTAGTGTGTCTACTACATATCCACCTATGTAGTGTGTCTACTACATATCCACCCATGTGTGTCTACTACATATCCACCTATGTAGTGTGTCTACTACATATCCACCTAGTGTCTAGTGTGTTTACTACATATCCACCTATGTAGTGTGTCTACTACATATCCACCTATCTAGTGTGTGTACTACATATCCACCTGTGTGTGTACTACATATCCACCTATCTAGTGTGTGTACTACATATCCACCATATCTAGTGTGTGTACTACATATCATATCCAGTGTGTCTACATATGTGTGTGTACTACATATCCACCTATCTAGTGTGTCTACTACATATCCACCTATGTAGTGTGTCTACTACATATCCACCTATCTAGTGTGTCTACTACATATCCACCTATGTAGTGTGTCTACTACATATCCACCTATGTAGTGTGTGTACTACATATCCACCTATGTAGTGTGTGTACTACATATCCACCTATGTAGTGTGTACTACATATCCACCTATCTAGTGTGTGTACTACATATCCACCTATGTAGTGTGTGTACTACATATCCACCTATCTAGTGTGTGTACTACATATCCACCTATGTAGTGTGTACTACATATCCACCAGGTCTTCCATAACACTCTATTATATATTATATACTCTATATCGACAAAAGCGACGGATTTTCCTCTTAGACTGGATTTACCAAAAGATTCAAGGACCCACATTACACTTCCTGTTTGCCAAGCTTGGTAAGCCAGACCATCATGCAGTCTAAGCAGAGAGAGAAGGTGCTTGGTAAGCCAAGCAGAGAGAGAAGGTGCTTGGTAAGCCAGACCATCATGCAGTCTAAGCAGAGAGAGAAGGTGCTTGGTAAGCCAGACCATCATGCAGTCTAAGCAGAGAGAGAAGGTCGTTTTCCTTGTTTTCTGGTCCTTTGAGTGCTGAAGATCTACAGATCTGACATGTCAGTGCTAAAAAAAAGCTGCAAATTGATGTCACCAAAGAACCAAATCAGAACCCTGGAGGAGGATGATGATCAATATAATATCAGTAACATACACGGTGCAGCTCAATAACAGACAACTTAAGTAACGGACAGCTTAAGTCACAGGTTTAGCATCAAGTTGTTTCAAAGTACCTGCAATATGACATGTCTATGAGGCTAAGAGGCCTCGTGCCTAATGAAGTGTTTAGCAGTGTCCTACCTTACTGCATGGAGCAAACCAGTACCCCACTGCTAGGAGCGGAAGGCCCAGAGCCACCACCAGCACCACGAGACACTTCACCGCGATGGCCTGCTCACGTAGCCCAGACAGGTTCTCATACCAGATAGTCAACAGCTGCTGCTGACAGTTAGGGTGGGCCACGAACTGGAGAGGGGAAACGCATGGGAGTGGGTAGGAGGAGAGAGGGAGTGGGAGAGAGAGAGAGAGACAGGCAGTGAGAGAGGGAGAGAGAGAGAGACAGGCAGTGAGAGAGGGAGAGAGAGAGAGACAGGCAGTGAGAAAGGGAGTGAGAGAGAGAGAGAGAGAGACAGGTAGGGAGAGAGGGAGTGAGAGAGAGAGAGACAGGTAGGGAGAGAGAGAGAGAGAGAGACAGGTAGGGAAAGAGAGAGAGAGAGAGACAGGCAGTGAGAGAGGGAGAGAGAGAGAGACAGGCAGTGAGAGAGGGGGAGAGAAAGAGAAACAGAGGGCTCGGGTTCAAACAGGAGTAATTTCTTTAATGAATGACCTCACTGCATGTCATGACCCAGAACTAAGATGCATTCCAGGACACACTGTCTCTACACCATTATCCTGCAATTTCATCCAGACTGATGAACCTCTTCCATTCAAGTTTCAAACACTTTGGCTTGTAGTGTACGAGAGTAAATAAGTAATGCAAGCAACGTAGTCAACTTTATAAACTTAATACACCATCTCAATAATTCAAGTTAGGCTGAAACATTTTTGTATAGTCAGGCATTTTCTTAAATACTTCCCTTCTTAGGTAAAGGTGATCTGGCCATTGAGAGTTCTGGTAAAGGTGTTAGTCTGGGGGCTCTGGGGGGAAACTGGTATATTATTATTATCACCTCTTTCTTGTTGACAGAGCGGTGGAGTGCTGATGTTACCTTCTGGATCTGTGTTTTTGTTTTGCTGTGTTGCCATAGCTACATCTGCTGGATTTCATCCTTGCACACTATGGTTCCCTAATTTACACACCTTTGTACTTGGATGCCTAGTAATCTTTTCTCTTTCTCTCTTCAAACTAATCAGCATGCATGTTTACACAGCCTGAGGAACACATCTTTTATACTTAGCCTATGGTCTGTACATTTTAAAAGATAATTTAAAAAAGTGGTTATTCACATAATACACACTTGTGGTATGGAAGGAGCCGTCACATGAACAATAAAAGCACATTGGAACTTGGAACTTCATTTTGATGCTGTTCAGATCATCAAAAGACCAACACTCAGAATATTATTGACACCAGGGACCCCCAGGGACCTGTCCTCTCTCTCTTCCTCTTCACCCTCTACACCACGGACTTCAGCTATTGTTCAGAGACCTGCCACCTTCAGACGTTTTCTGATGACTCTGCAATGGCTGTATTAGCAGGGGTGATGAGGATGAGTATAGGGTTATGGTGAAGAACATGGTGCGAGCTGAATGATCTGCAGCTCAACAATGACAATAAACTTGACTGGGCTAAGAAGACGGGTGCCCCTTCAACATCTGCTGGACTACGCTCCAGATCTTCTGTGAGTCTGTGGTGGTGAGTGCTGTCCTCTGACGTTGTGGGTGTGGAGCTGGACTCCCTGACAACAGTGTCAGAGAGGAGGACACTGTCTAAGCTGCAGGGCATTATGGACAATGTGTCCCACCCACTCTACAACACACTGGTGAGACACAGGTGCACATTCAGTGCTCATAATACCAAAATGCACCACAGAGCACCACAGGAGGTCATTCCAACCTACGGCCGTCACACTTATAACTCCTCCCTCAACGTGTGACACTATGGTTAATCTGTGCAATACTTTTACTGTGCAAGACAAATGATAATGTATACTCCATACTTACACTTATTACCATAGCCACTGCCACTTTACTAAATTTTAATTAGTGTATTTTAATATTGCAAATTTCTTTTTATTTTAGAGTATTTAAATTAAAGTGTTTTTTGTTTTACATTAACAGCCACACCTGTAATAACTGCAATTTCCCCCTGGGATCAATGAATTATTTCTGATTCTGATTTTATGTATTGTTATACTGCCAAACACTTTGTGCACCCTGTGGACGGTTTCTAAACGTTTTTAACAAATCAGAACCAGCTTTAGCCAGTTTCCAGGTCCAGCAGCAGTTTCTCAAGGTGATGATATCTTGCTGAGTTTGCACGCTGTCAGTATCATAGCAACGGAGGAGGTGAAAGTTCTAAACACAGATCATGTGGACTCGGAGTATGGCTTGGTCAGACAGATGTCTGGTCATTTGCATGTTAAGTAGGAATTCTAGAAAAACAGAGAATGGTCGAAATAATCCCATTAACAGCCCTGATTTGATTCTGGGGAGATGGATTGGATCCCAGCCCTGGGGAATGGCAGGGTTAGTAATGGGACTAGGGGAGGGGCCTGTCAGTGTCTGGACTTGCACTAGTGCCCTAGGCCAACTGCTCAGAGTCTTGGAGTGCACTTGGTGTGGATGCTGAGAAATGGCTCTCGTCTCAGGGAATCAATCGACCAGACAGGCGGAGACCAGGGCAAGGACGGAGTGTCTGAAAATGGGGGTGGAGCTAATCTTGCCCAGAGGAGAAAGCGCTATGACGACCGTGCCATAAATTAATACTGCTGTGCTGTTGCCAGCAACGACAGCAAAAGAATGGGGGAGGGGCTAACTGACTATTCATCATCATCATCATCATCATCATCATCATCATCATCAGGATGTCAGCTTAGTTTCCCCAAAAATGTCAGAGCACAAATGAGGTTTTAAAATGTCAGCGTATTCCTCATTACTCTTTGGTGGAAAATGGGCTCAGAAGTTGTATTAATTAGCTATAGAATTACATATTCCCATTATTATTATAGAATTTATTGAGGGGAAATTTCACAAATGATGAATATCTACAACATACAAGCACAAAATAAATCACTATAGATTTGCCCATTATCGTAATTAGTAGGAAGAGTACAGAACATTTATTACTTTCTTCATTAAAATGCTTTTTCTTAAGTACATATACATCGTTATACTTTTAATGGTGTTCATTCTGAGACTGACATTGAAAAGTAAATTCAGTAGAACTGTTGGTAACACGCTGACCGTGCTGTGGTGGAGTAAGTGGTCCTTAGTGAGAAGGACTGGGACACTGGGACACTGGGACACTGGCAGAGTGAGTGTCAGTGCTGCGATTTGGGACACTGGCAGAGTGAGTGTCAGTGCTGCGATTTGGGACACTGGCAGAGTGAGCATCAGTGCTGCGATTTGGGACACGGGTGGATCATGTGGGAGTGCTGAGATTTGGGACACCGGTACATCGTGCTAGAGTGCTCCAATGAAATTAAGGGCAGAATGCATTAGGAAGTCTAAAGAAGTATACAGAGGGAAAATTAAGAGACCACTCCAAAATGTGTGATAGCTATCTCATTCCAGTCTGCTGAATTTAAACTCAGGTCCCCCCCTCAGTTTGCTTAACTGATTGGTACTGGTACTGATTGAATTTTCTGCAGATTAATGCTCTAATTGATTCAATGCTGCAATATATACAGTGCTGCTTGAAAGTTTGTGAATTTCTTGAGTACTTTAGATTTTTCTGTTGTTTTACCACAAATCTCTAATGTTATCATCACCAGTTTTTATATATGAAATGTCACGTTTATGTTCATCAATTGCATTCATTTGTTTTGAGGGAAATGTGTGAGTTGCCAGGAGACTATGTGAAACATTGAATCAGAGCATGTGCAAAAACTACAGCTGCACTGCTAAAGTCAATTACGTAATTACGTCCTCAGGTAATCAATAAAGCAGACCAATCAAATGAGACGTCCTTGGGAACAGATTTGAGCCATAATGATTAAAAATGAGAGGAAACCAACCAGACCACTGTGGTGCCAAGATGCAAAGCACACAGATCAGCAATGCTGAGAAGAAAGGAGACATGCAAGTACATCAGGTGGTGACAGCCCATCAGTCTGGGTGGAAGCTTCAAGACCATCTCCAAAAGATTCCAGCTCCATCCATCCACTGTAAGACAAATCATTTACAAATGGAGGACACTCGGACATCCACTTCACCGCAGGGTTGCACCAGAATTTACACCAAGAAGCACCAGAAGAAGAAGAATTCAAATAAAGGGCAATCCACACATCACCTCCAGAGAGCTGCAGATCTCTCTGGCAGCATCTGGGATTAATGTACATGCGTCTACAATCAGGCGAAAAAATCAATAGACATAACATTCACAGAAGAGTTGCTAGCAGGAAGCCTCTGCTCTCAAGAAAGAACAACGTTGCCCATTTAAACTTTGACAGAGAGTACTTGAACAAATCAGAGGCTTTCTGGACGTTCATTCTCTGGACACACGTTTGGAGAAAAGTCAACACTGCATATAAAGAGAAGAACCTCCTCCCAACAGTGAAGCATGGTGGTGGAAATGTGGAGGTCTGAGCTTTTTTCTGCCTCTGGACCTGTATGACTCCATATTATCCAGGGAACCATCAATTCTCATGCCTATCAACAAATCCTTGACCAGAATCTCCTGTCATTAGTCAGGGAGTCGAAGCTGGGACAGAAATGGATGATGCAACAAGACAACGAGCCAAACGAGCATTCCAGCAAAACTACCAAGGAACGGCTTAATAGAAAGATTTGCACTCTGGATTGGCCCAGTCAAAGTCTGGACCTCAATCCTAAATAAATGCTGTGGCAAGATCTGAAGTGGGTGATACATGTCAGATGTCCCTCCAACCTCTCTCAACTGGTGGAGTTCTGCAAGGAGGAGTGGGCAAGAATCCCAAATCAGGTGTGACTCGTTTGTGGTTACAGAAGACGTTTGGCTGAAGTAACGGCTCCAAAAGGAGGTGCCCCAAGCAACTAAATAGAAGAGTTCACTTACTTTTGCACTTTGCAGTTAAAGAGTTTTTGGAGAGAAGAAATGACTTTTGTTGAATAAATAATGAAAATGTATATAATTTTTCTGTGTCCCTTACTTGGAAGGTCTGCTTTACAAATTGGGATTTGCATGCCCATTTCATAAAATTAATTTAATGACAACATTGACCATGTTTAGGTGGTTCACAAATTTTCAAGCAACAATTAGATTGTGTAAATGCATGAACTAGCTTTTCTGAGCTTCCACAGCTTATGATTGACCCCTGTCCAAAACGTGTTCAGTGTGTTTCTGTTTATCCTGTTCATCATAATAAAAAAGCATTTAAACCACAAATTCAAATCAATACACATTTAAGCCTCGTCAACCTGCCTCAAACCGCCAACGTTACAGAACAAACCTAACAGAATGCCTAAGGGCAAACACAGCAGAAGAGGTAAAAAGCACCAGTCTCCCCTTCCTGCCCAGCCCCATGAGACGAGAGCTCATGCCCCAGGCAAGTTCCATTTGCAGAGAAGAAATGGTTGGCCGGCCCCCAGTTTGACGTCTCTCATTTGGCAAATTCCGGGACAGCCAGACTCTTGTGCTGGGAGGATTCGCCTTCCTAGAGACAGATTCTTTCCAATATGGCGGGGCTTACCAGGATGGGTATAACCTCTCATTCACCTTGCATGCGTCAGAGGAGGAGAGGAGGAGGAGTTGCTCGCAGAACTTGAGAGCCCGTTCTAACCCCCCAGGGAGGCTCCAACCCTGGTAGTGGGGGGAGTCGCAACCCCAGGGTGGGATTCTCCTCTGGGGTCAAAGGAGGAGACAGAACAGCCCTGGCCCCCCAACGAAAGCTCCCTCAGCCCTCTTCTGAGACTCCCTTCTTCCCAGAGGAGGTTGGAGCCCCCTCCCATAGAGGACCAGGACCTGGAGGAACTCTCCTGCGCTTCCAAGGAGGAGGAAACTGCTGCCTCACAAGGATGGAGGTCAAAGGCAGGGCGGCTGCGCCCGTGCCCTGAACTGATGCACGCTCGTCTAAAGCTCATGGATGCCCCACCACGGTGCACGCCTCCAAGGCCAGGGGACAAACCGCCGAAGGCGGCCCCTGATAGAGGCGGGGTGCCCCTCTCAGTGGAGAGGTAAACGTCGGAGGACTCCGGCCCAGAGAGCAAGGGGCTGATGGAGCCAATGGGAGTGCTACACAACAGCCACCAAGGTGTTGCGCTCTGGGGTAAAGGTGCGTTCAGCAGCCAGTGCTCGCTCTCCAGCACGCCCAAGTGCTCCAGAGATGGAACCGCGCTCTCCGGCTACCCCCAAAGCCTGCATCCCCAATAAATATATATTTCCTACTCAAATGCATAACTATAAATACATTTTACATTGGTCTCAATTTGTTAAAGAGCTGTCTGTGTGTATACATGTATGTATATATTTCAATTAAACTGCAATTTTTAAAATAGTTAAAAATGGAATATCACATGGTAGAAACACTTCAAAAGTAAATACTCAGTATTTAGTTATTCGGGTATTTCAGAAGTATTTAGTTACTTCCCACTGTTAAATATCACCACCTTCCCACTCCAGAGTAGAACGGATGCTGGAAAGGTGAATGCTGGGTAGTGGTACCCAGGTGGATCCTGTACTCAGGTGGATCCTGTACTCAGGTGGATCCTGGACCCAGGTAGATCCTGTGTGCAGGGATAGAACCTGCTCAGCCTCTGCAGTGCGCACGGCTCTGATTAGAGGTAGTAGGTTAATTGTGTGCATCTGATGGGAATAGCAGGACGTAAATTCACATCTGTCCTACATAAGCACAGGACCTGCTGCTTGATATATCAGTGGTTTCAATCTGTGTCTGGCTAATTACCCTAAAAATGCAAAATCAGGTGAGAGTTCACTAGCTATGAATAACCATTCTAAGAATGGTGAGATTGTGTGTTTTTTTATTAATGTGGACTGGATGTAGTCTGGAAAGCCAGACATGAGGTCCTTTCTAAAATGTTTGTTATTTAACACAAATCATGTATAGGGAAGAAGAATAACGATGTTCATCTGTCAGAGTGAACTGTGAGGGTGATGGAGCTGACCAAGGCGAGTGGACTCCAGACATGGAAGACCTTCATAGTGGCTCTGAACCCAGGAACAGACTCATAACACATCTATCTGGTAAAATACATCTGGTAAAGTAAATCTTTTTTTGTTTTTTTCCAGGCTACTCTCTGCTCCTTACATGCCTCTACGCTCTCCTCACACACGGCTGACAGTAGTTACACCTGACAGAAAATATCACTGTGACAGGTTTTAATGAGAAGTTCCAAATCCGCACTAGGCATTTTATATCACTTTGATACTGTCCACTTGTATATATCAGATACGTCTAAACGAAGTGAAATATGACCTGCATTCATAAACATACTATCCTTTATTATATTTTACTGGATTAGTTACTACCCAAAAGTAAATCGTTTGCAAAATGTGACAAAAGTCCTTTCCATTCTCTGAGGCTGGACCCATTCTCCACCCGTCTCTACATCTGGAAGTGTAGTCACTCTTCACTCTTCCTTCCTCATGACAGGAACACACTGCTAACTATGTAAATGTCAGTGATGTAACGTTCTCCTCTGAGGTTGTCTTCTGTAGCGACGAGGAACCCCACCCTCTCCTCAAAGCACTCTCCCCCTCCACCAATCACGTTTGGAAATTGAGCTTTGCGTCTGGCCCATTGCGCTTAGCTGCTCAAGCTGTTAGCTTGATTAACCCCCACTGTCAACCCTGTAATCCCTGCACGAGTGTGTGTGCGCCTGTGATTGAGTGCGTGTGTGGATGTGTCTGAGCGACTACGTCTGCCCTGTAATTAAACGAAGGCTATGAGCATAGCAGACAAGTCCCAGCTAAAGTCGGTGTGAATATAATGGGCACTGCACTAAGCAGTCCCCCGTAGTAGGTGGCCTGTCGCTCAGGTATATCTCCGAGTTTACCCTGATGGGAGCGTGGACAGGTCACACACACAACACACACACAACAACACCTTCCTGATCACCAGCAGCTTGGATCAACACTCACTGGTCACCTACTGGTCATTCCCGGCGAGTTCCTGACTGCGAAGCCACTGACAACTACATTGTAGTATGACACTGACATGGTAGTGGCACAGTAAAGGTACAGCAGAGTCACTGATGGGCAGACAGGCGCTGCTATCCAGAGACATCCAGTCAGTAGACGTTCTATGCTCAGAGATTCACTATTAATGAGACACACTAACAAAGGTTAGTAAAAGGTACTTGTAATGTATTATAGTATACACAGTATACATTAGTGGCATGTGTGACTGTACAGTAATGGCATAAAGAGAGTGTCACATGAGCTTGAGCATGTGGTGAAGAAAGCAGCAGTACTAAGTGCATGAATAAAACGCACGGCAAAGGATCATAAACATGACCAAGAGCTGCGGTTGATTAATAAAGGGATCCAGTCACTGGGAGCTGGGGTTGATTTATAAAGAGGAACCAGTGTCTAGGAGCTGCGGTTGATTAATAAAGGGATCCAGTCACTGGGATCTGGGGTTGATTTATAAAGAGGAACCAGTGTCTAGGAGCTGGGGTTGATTAATAAAGGGATCCAGTCACTGGGAGCTGGGGTTGATTTATAAAGAGGAACCAGTGTCTAGGAGCTGGGGTTGATTAATAAAGGGATCCAGTCACTGGGAGCTGGGGTTGATTTATAAAGAGGAACCAGTGTCTAGGAGCTGGGGTTGATTAATAAAGGGATCCAGTCACTGGGAGCTGGGGTTGATTTATAAAGAGGAACCAGTGTCTAGGAACTAGGGTTGATTCATAAAGGGGATCCAGTCGCAGGGAGCTGGGGTTGATTATTAAAGGGGATCCAGTGCCTAGCAGCTGGGGTTGATTTATAAAGGGGATCCAGTGGCTGGGAGCTGGGGTTGATTAATAAAGGGGACCAGTGGCTGGGAGCTGGGGTTGATTAATAAAGTGGATCCAGTGGCTGGGAGCTGGGGATGGTTCATAGATCAGCTCCAGCTACTTGCCTTCTTGACTTCATATTTGATGGCCAGTTTGACTCTGCTGAGGAGGGTGCGGTGATGCTGTCCCTCCTGTAGCTCAGCTGAGATGTCTCCATTCAGGATGGCCTCCACCTCTTCTGTGTCCCTACACAGGTCCAGCACACCCACCACAAAGTCTTTGCACTGCATAGACAACTTCCTGTAGTCATTCTGGAGAGAGAGGGAGAGAGAGAGAGAGAGAGAGAGAGAGAGAGAAAGAGGACATGTGCAGAGATGGGGTGGGGAGAGAGAGCGGCATACGTCATTAGCAGGAGGGCATCATTCTTTCACAGCACACAGTTTTCCATGTCCATAGAGAAAACAGGGAGGCCATACACGGGACCTGCTGGGCAGGAAGGCGCTTCGTCTTGTGCCAGAGTCCCACCCGTGGCACTGCTAAAACAGCTCTATTCCTCTCCTCCAATGCATTCCAACAATGAATGTTTTCAATGAGTGAGACAGCTTTGTTGCAAAATTCAATTAAGGATTACATGGAAGAAATTGTCCTGAGAACGTTTTTGTTTAAAAGCCTTTGGAATGAATGGCAGAATGTGGCTTTCCTACCTCACCAAAAGCTCCCTCGGTTATTCCAGTGGAACGATTAATAGCAAGTCAGTGAGAACATAAGATTCCACTATCTGCAGAGAGGAGTAGGGAGACTAATTAAATGCCTTACCCCTCCCAGGGAAATACTCGTGAAAGCTAAAAAGGCATAAATGATCTAAAATTAAATGCTTCATAGATTATTTCGTAACAACAATGCTCAACAGAAGCATGCTCCATGTTTATCAGCGGTTGAAATTAAAAAACGGATTGTGCTGTTAAGCGTTTTTAAACATTGTGCTTAAAAATATTCATGCAGTTCCATTCAAAGAGACAAAAGAAAGATAAGAATGCAAAAATCAGTGTGGAGAAACAAGACCCTGGGATTTGTTACTTAGGAGAGGCAGTTCCACAGTCCCTCATCAGACAAAACAACATCCACATCCCTTCCTCTACTTATCCTCTAAATGTTTTTTTTTATATAACTACTATAGTTACCATTACTATAATTACATAATTACTCTTCTCTTTCTGGGCAACCTGGGTCCCATGTCTTAATCCCTTAACCATTGTGTTTTTGTTAAATGTGGGAGTACAAAGTAAAATGGATCCTGAATATATCAGAGTGGAATGACCGAGCACCTCCCACATGTTGTTGTAGATACGGTTGGCGTGCAGCCTGATGTATGGGACCCTTTCAGCCAGCTACGTCGTAAAGGGAAGAACTTCAGTTTGAGAAGAGAGTGTTTATTTATTCACAGAACACCCTCCTCTCCTTCAGAGGGAAAACTGAACATTACAGCCTGGATACACTTAAGAGATGCAGAAGGTCAAAGCTGCCATGTATTTTACTGTTATGGCTGTAAATCTACCACAGTGTTCTGTACTGGAGTCCTGTACCCTCCATACACTGCGCCAGCAGTTACATGTCTCTTCAATGCACCCTCTGGCTTTGACTGTAGGACAGTGTGATGGAGACCATCACCGAGGAAGATAAACCAGGTGTCCTGACACCTCTGCTGTGCCAGAGACTTGGTCTCTGATCTCATGATTGTCATGACAGGACCAGGGGTTCAGGACCAGGGGGCTCAGAACCAGGGGTTCAGGACTGGGGGCTCAGAACCAGGGGTTCAGGACCGGGGGGCTCAGAACCAGGGGTTCAGGACTGGGGGGCTCAGAACCAGGGGTTCAGGACTGAGGTATTCAGGTCCAGCAGCTCAGAACTGGGTGTGGCTGCTGCCCTAACCCTTTGCTACACACAGGTGTCTGCCAAGTGCTTTAAATACGCATCAATACTTGGAATGCATCTGTAAATGATGCTGATGTGGACATATATACACCAAATGTCCAGTCATGGCCTTTAACATGTCATTTTTGCTTTCGCAACTAATTCTGCTGGTTTCGTGATTTGACACTCATCTCTCAGCATGCATCACTGTCAAACTCAAGTAGCACATGGTGATCTGATCTTTACTGCTCACAGCAAGAGTCATATCAACTCTTCAGATCAACAATCACCCTACCTATCTACCCATCGTTCCCTACCCATTTTCCCATTGTACGCTACCCATCTACCCATTATAGCCAAACCAATATCACTTTCTATATGACCGAAAACACAACCAGAACCATATCAACGGGAGGCAGTGCTGGAGTTAGCGTATCACAGAGTGTAAGAAGGAGAAAGGCACTTGATCTTTGAACAGTAATAGTTTCTGTCCAGCACACACTTCTGAAAGCTGAGCTGAGAGACTGGAGACTGTTTAAAAGAAGCTGCTGGTTGCACTACTGTCCAAATCTCAGAGTGCACGGTCGTCGTTCAGCCAGCCGATCATCTCCATTCATGATGCATTTTACAGCTAGATGCAGCTGCCCTGTCGAGTCTCTATCACAGAAGGTGTCACAGAAACACCACCAGCAAACGAAGAAACACACAACACCAACACACAAAGGTTACATGTTTTGCATGAATGGCTGCTTTTCTCCACAAAGCTGTTATTTCTATCAATCAACCAACCGAAGCATAAGTCGAACTCATGAACTGCTGCTGGAGTGAAACCCAGTGCAGCTGAGACGGCACAACGGTACCTTAAACTCCTTCTCGATGTTGGCCAGCTTGGCGAGTTCGTTGCTGAGCTCCAGGGCGGTGAGAACGGGGTCTTCACTGGAGAGCGACAGGTAGGCAGGGCTGGCCAGCCCGCGGTACGCGTTGATCCGGGAGCGGGAGTGGCTGAAGGAGTCCTTCCTCTGCTTCTCGGTGCAGTCGGAGCACTTGCAGAAGTAGTCGTGCGGGCGCTCGATGCGCGCGCCCCTCATGAGGAGCATGTGCACCACCTCGTACTTCTGGCAGTGCGCCGCCAGGATGACGGGCGTGATGTCGGGCGAGAAGCGCGTGCCGTCCTCGTCGTACGAGTAGAAGTCGTCGTCCTGCAGCTCGCAGGGGCTTCGCGTCAGCCACTCGCCGCCGGCGAACGACGGGTGGCCCAGCAGGGCCTCCACGATGCGCACGTAGCCCTTGGAGATGGCCAGCAGGAGGGCGTCGCCTACACGCGCCAGGTTCTCGCGCCTCAGGAGCAGCTCCGTCACCTCCAGGTGTTCGTTGCCCACCGCAAGCTGCAGCCCGTTCTGCCCCATGTAGTCCACGCAGTTGACGTTGAGCGTGCGCGACTCCTCCACCATCTTGCGCACCACGGGGATGTTGCCGTACTCGGCCGCGTCCAGGAAGCGCTCCTCCTCTGCCGTCAGACTGCTCCCCCGCGCGTTGAACATGAACGCCGGCCCGCGCACCGCCTGACGACGACCTTTCTCGCGTGGTAGGGTCATCCTTCGGGCGGGAAAGGAGTCAGAGTTCTTCCTGGAAGGCAGAGACACAATAAAATACGCAGGTGATGGCGCTCTGCCTCAGCAACAAAACGGTGTCCACTTACAGGAGGAAAGAGCATATAACTATAAGCTCTTCAGACGGCCACGGTCCCTCCTGAGCTCATCCAAGTAGAAACAGCTCCCTGTTGCCTGATGTCGGTATGAAATGATAACACTTTGACACTGGTCCAACCAGAAGCTGCATCTGACCAGGAGCAGATGACGGATATTTGGTCCAGGATATGAGCCCACAGGAGCGGGCAGTGGGGGTGGGACTGAGAGTGGCATGATGGGGACAGAACCCTGCGGACGGTGTGAACTCCTCCTGCCTTTAATAGCGTTTTAATGAAACACAACAGATGCCACGATCAGACCACATGTTGACACCTCATCGCGGTCACTTCTGTATCACGGTGATGCTGAGTCATCGTCAGTACGCACAGAGTAGTGTAAAACACTGAGTGGCCACTGTGTCTCTGTCTACACTGCAGTTAATATAGCCCATTATCACAACTTCTGCTGTTTCATAGATAAAAATCTATAGCAGTGATTGGTGGAAGTTCTTCTGGCTGTTTTGAACAGTGAGAATGCCGTTTGTGCAGGTGTGGGTGGTAGAATATAAATGCCCACCCCTGCACACTGTCACTAATGGAAGTAACTGGACTTTTATCATTTCTCTGCTCCTAATTTCTCGAACGCTTTATCTTTAGCTGTGTCCATAGTACCATCCATCAGTTTAGCGCTGGTGGCATTATTGGTGCATACCGTGTTGATTGTTTAAACCACTTAAGGACATGATCAGTATGCAAATGTGTTTTATATGTCTGAACATGAACCAGAAACCCAAACAGCTGTTTAAATGATCTACAGTCAGACATTGTTAAACCCCATTAAACTACACCAGGTCTGTTACTGCACCATAAACACTAAGCTCATAAATGCTGCAACACATTACAATACGCAAACAAGTACAAGCAAAATACGTGCAAATGACGTCCTGAGCAGCCAGCATCATTCAGGTTTGACATTAACCCTTTGTGTCCCCTACTCATTACCATCATATTAACTCTTATATTCTCTTATACTCCGCATTGTATGGTTCCTACTTTAATGTCAGTCACAAAGAACCTCTTCCCACAAAACCTCATTCAAAATATCAAATGCACTCATTACACACCTGCTCATTTTCCAAATACCCTGAAGACAGAATACAGTTCGAGAGTAAACAAACACCATGCAGTTAATCACACTGCAAGTCCCTGGACTATATTAGCTCCCCTCCACCAGGGTGTTGCTGAAGCAAGAAAATGGATTTCCCTGTGCAGTGCTACACACACCTCTGCTTTATGGTCCCTTTGATGCCAAGAGCCTTGCGAACCGGGAGTCACTTCACTTGGAGCCAGACGTGAACATCTTCAGTGCTAACAGTGCTATATTAGTCCCCCTAATGTCTGCTTCTCCAATCATCATTTTAGCATATGGATTTAATCTGCTCTGGAATTTGATCTGTGCAGAGAGGACGATTTAATTTCGCCAGAGGCAAACTTGTGCAGTTCAGCAAAGAGATTCACGATTCTTGTGGTAGTTAATTGTTTTCAAACAGTGCAGGGTTGGTACAGGACTTTCCAAGAGCCACATCGTAAATATTACAACACACAAAACAATCAGAAAAAAGGCTCAGAAACAATGCAGATGTTCTTACTGCAATAAACAACTATTCAGAACATTTGGACTTTTCTTTTACCATGTGTGAACAGGTGACATTCTACTAAAAAAAGCACCAATACAAGTCCCCCCTTGTCCTCAGCAGCATGTGTGTATACACAAACCATTGCAACGAAACCAGAAAAGCATCTAAAATGGGATGTCTGATGTTCTTGTGGGGGAGATGTTCATGGTTAAAGAGCTTTATTAAGCACACCTAAGACACGGACTGGAACCGGCACACGGAGTCGGCCATGTTTGACAGTGTGGCTCTTGCGTTCATTTTTACAGCAGCTTTTAAAAAGTCCTTCTTTTGACCCACGTCTGTTTACACACACACACACACACACACACTAAGCCAAAACGAGGCCTGTGGCTTGAACGTTTTGCCTGTCCTCATGTCACTTCCCTGGGCATCTTCACGTCCACACACTGGCCACTTTAACCCGAGCTCTTTTCCCATACTGCAGAGCAGTAAATTCTGTGACCGGTGGAGAGCCTCAGTGTGCTCAGCTTAGACACTCAGCAGAAAAGCCGCCACATCTCACTGCTCTACTGCTGCAACCTTCCTTTTAATATTTTATACTGCCACCAATAAAAACAAATAAATGTATAGGTGGGTAGGTAAGGAGTAAAATCTAATAACAGATGGTTCTGGTGTGTGGCTCTTTTGAGGTCTGGTAGGGGCTTGTGGAGTGAGCTCTTCAGGATAATTGCTACGGTTGCAATCATGAAATAGGAGAAGACTGTCAGGAAAAGTAAGTAAAGCTAATGCTTCCCCCTCACTGGTTTCATTAAAAAGGTGAAAAGGGACTGGGGTGAAACAAACGATACAGCTCACAAGAACAACGTCCTCATTTGGTAAAAGAAATTCACCAGCAGGTCTTATGACGTGACGTGGGTTTATGTGACTGAATTTTGTATTATTTCATAAATAACTCAGCATGTAAACACACACAAACACACACACACACACACACACAGGTCTGGCCATTGCAGAATCCATTGTGATACAGTCCTCATGCTGATTCATTCAGGAGAGAAGGTAATGTGAGTGGAAAAATCCATTACAATTTCAGTCCAGACAGCACATATTACTGACAGTAAGTGAGCTAACATGAATGGTGGCGTGTGACGTATAACTACGCACAGTTTCCCTGTTACCTCTATATGCTCATCACAAGCAGCCTCCCAATTATTATCACAGCCTAAACCGAGCATTGTGTTTAGGACTGAAGCCTAAAAGCTACCATGATTATTAGATTAGATTATGCATATGCAATAATTACAAATTTGACAGGATTACCAGCATAGGCAGGGGTCACGAACAGGAGGGCAGGCTGATAAATTGCACTGGGGCCCATAGTGCAGTGCCTGATCGTTCAGACATGACATACTCATTATTTATATATACACTCATGATTTACATATGTAAAATCATAAAACGTGAACATAATTCCGTTACGATATATCAAAGCACATGTTTCATTCAAACACGCACATACTGGGGCAATGATTCTAGCTAAATACGATGTAGATATATGGTGAAATCCAACTAGGCAGACTAGTGCTAGCGGCTGGTTAATGTTAACGGAGAGTTTGACTGCGTGTGCACTGGATGACCTGTGAAGATGATCAGAAAATTCAAGCACAGCTCAAAAGCCACAAGAAACACAGAAGGTGGATGAATTAAACAAACTTCATAAACTGGATGCTTCAAAAGACGGGAGACGGACTGCGTATTATGTCCATTAAAACTGACACAGGAGGCAGGGACGTGGGTAGCATGCTGTGCCTTCATCGCATGAATCTCCCCAGATTAAACTCAGTAGCTGCTTTCTGTAAACGTACATGCCTTAGGAAGAGATGGAGTTGCACTGATGTCAAAATAGCAAAAAAATAAGCTAATGAATGCTGCAAATATACTGATTTGGATCCCCCTTCAATATGCTTTCTTGCCCTGGTGCTCATAAGATCTTAGTTACACCACCGTGTCAGTAGTCAAACTACTGCATGCAAAATGAAAAAAAAATCATTTTTTTAAACAAAAATAAATACAAAATGTTATTTAAAATAACAGAAAACAATATTTTTTCTATTACAGCCTATACCAATAGTACAAATGAAATCGCCACGTGAGACCAATTTGACAAGCTTCAGTGAATCCATCCACCAAGGTAAATCTTTAGTTTAACCACTCAACTGAACTGCTTGACCTAAAACAACTCGGATGTCTTATCTTGATGGAACTTTTGATTTAAGGTTTTGTTTTGATCAGTAATACTTTTTGCCTCAGATGGATGCTACAAAACTATATGGACTGATGCCCGCAATTCAAATAAATTCTAAGATGCAGAAAAACAATTCACAGACCTTCAAATTAAAGTAGCCCGTAAACCTTCTCACACTTTCCCTTTTATAAACTGCGTACAGAAAGGAGAAATCGACGGCTCAGCCGTACATTTAGTGTTCATTACATTTTTCAAATATACATTTTCAAAAGGCTTGATGAATCACAAAGCTTCATTAAGCATTAGGTCCGTCCTGGACTGAGATAGGGCTACTTTAAATGCCTCCAGTAACAACAACTGGAAAATAATTTCAAACACTCTCTCACCAAACACAAGCACCTAACAAGTATTTGAACAAAACTGCAATGCCAGTAGGCTCTAGGTTACCTGACCTCAGACATCTCTAATCAGACTCATCATCAGACTCACGCACATAACCTGTCTGGCCTGCATATGATCCCCAGGACAGATCTGTGCAAACGAGGCACAGGTAATCATCTTCATCTGATGAAGAGTCATCTAGACTCTCTCTTTGTACCCACCTTTTCTTCTTCTTTGGTGTTTTAGATTTGTCCCCACCCTCCATGTCTTTCAGAACAGAGTTTGTTTGGGTCGTTCCTGTGTTGCGGGTTTGCGTTCACAGGTGTCTCAGAAAAGCTGTTTTTCTTGGCCAGCTAACATTTCTTTACCAGTTTGGCCAAATATCCTCAGGAGGTGCTTTGTGGTCAGAGCTGGCATTGCTGTGTAGTGATGAAGCAGAGCAATTGGGCGGAGCTGCGTGGACCCTACTGGGCAGGTATGGATTGGTAATGGTTCCTGGCAGGGCTGGGTTGCCACTACTGGGCGTGGTTGTGTTGGTTATGAGGCAGAACTGGGTTAGTGCTGGGACAACTTTCCCCCAAACTTCCAAACTGTAAAGCCTAATGCAGGACAATCGCAAAAGTATAACTCTGTATTCTGCTCTCTATTAATTGCAAATGTATCATTGTGAAGAAACATTATTGCAAGAACTAAAATCACAAACGTACGTTCACCTCAGATCACACTGCGTCTTGCATTTCAAAGACAAGATATGATATCTGACCAAACTATAAAACTGGTTTTCCACTTTTAAGTAGTACACCCTGATGTTAGAAACGTCAAAAGTGTGACAACTTACTAAAGTGAAACAATTAACTAAAGTGCATTTGCATGTAATTGTCATTCACTGGATAGTTCCATGGCAATTTAAACCAAACATTAATTTACACAAATGATTCGCTCTCCCGGTGCTTTTCTGGTGTACCACAGTAACAGTATCACCCACCTGGCAGTGTTTCAGTATGACAGCAGAGGGTGAGCTCTGGCCTCTGTGACTGACACCTTCTGGCATCGCCAGCATCCTTCCTCTACACGTCTATTCTGACACACTGTTTTAGATGGAGAGATTTGCCCTGGAGCACAGCGTGATCCATTAGACAATAACGTGACAACAATTAGTGTATGTGCAACTTTCAAAAGTCAGGTAATGGATAAGAGTGATCTTTATTTACTCAACCGAAGCCCCGAAAGATAAAACGGGATTCAATACTGTCCTCATCTTCGCATCCCCTGCAATGTTTATTTCCCTTTGTCTACGACTTACTCCACATCGCCTGCTAAGGCCATTTATTTTATCCTTTGCAATTTATCGACGTCATCATATAACCACCAGCAGCAACACTGACTTTCATTAGGACGTCATCACCAATATTTATGAACCGTTAAACCGACACAGGCGCAAACACTTATAAATATCCACGGGATGGCGCTGTGTCTGTGTACTCCAGGGCTGAGCAATAATAGCTTTATTCTGAATAATTACATTATCAACACATCTTACATTAACTTCATGTATGCCTTTTCGATGCTGTAAATAGATTCAACAATAACGCAGAATAAAAACCGCAAACCGCAAACATTCAAACAGATTTTACACGAAATACTGCTAATCAGTCGCACTGGAGAGCCTAAATATTACACGTTCGAGATTAATAATTCAAAGTGTGTGTAAAAAGTCATATTTTTAAAAATTCTGATGAATAATCTTAAGAAATAGCGCATACATTTGTACAGTTCTGTGGCAATTGTATGTGTGGTACAGTTATCAGAACAAATATCAATAATGGGCTACTTGTTCAAATCCACACTGTTCTCGCCTTTACTCACATGTTGTATCGGTAGTACCCCGACGACTCTCTGAAAGTCTTCACAGACTTCACGTGATGTGCATCCAAGCCGCCGTTCTCCTCTTTCCAGCACTGTTCATCTTCTTCCTCGGAAAACGATCGCCTTTCCTGATATTTGGATTCCCTAGATTTGGCTGACATACAGACCACTGCTCTGTCCCCTCTTCTTTTATTTAATCGCTCGGGCGTGAACCACCTCAGAGCTCCGCGCGCCACACGTTCCCCGCACGTGCCGAGTCTCACCTTGGGTATCAGAGCCGCCGCACACGGTAGTTTGAACAAGTTCAATGCAGTGAGGAGAGAATTCGGTCGAGCCTACTAAACTAAAGCTGTTTTAATCAGTCACCACATTCCTCCCCACGCCCCCCCCCTCCTCCTCATTAATCATCTTAATTAATATTAATAAAAAAGACAATAATTACAAGAATTAATGCATGGGAATAACAAAAAAGAAACAGTAACATTAGTCAAAATATTATTCAAACCAATTTTCACGAACCAGTTTTTAACCAAAGAAATATAAAGAGGGTTCGTAACAGGCACCTAAAATTCATGTAATCTCTTTCACTCTTTCTCCTGTACACGCAAACTAATTTTCAAAAACAAAATCTACCATGTCCGTCCATGCTAGTTTAATCTATCACTAGCCCAAAATGACCTTAATGGTCAAAGCACTGGTGTAGTTTTAGGGAGGTGGGGGGGGGGGGCAGTTTGAGAGTGGGGGACATATCCCCCCCCAGCACTTCCTGCTCACACTACTCATATAATGTGTTAGGCTGGGTGGTGTGAACAGTGTCCCCGTCCCCCCAAAGTCAATCATTCACAATGATCAGCTTTCCCAAGAAAGTCTGAGTGCCAACCAAGTGTGAGGGGCTCACAACCAACGTCCCCGCGGTGACGTAGAACCTAAAATGAAGCCATGTGGAGACTGTCTTACCTGAGAGACTACAAGAAGCAAGAAGCTTTGTTTTTAGCTTCAGTGATTTACGGTAATCTATCTGGATTCAGATTAAACTTTGGAATGATGCAAATATAGCGTCCTCTTCTATAAGAAAGCAGCATCGTATTATCTCCAAAGTGTTAGCTCTGGTAGGAACAGTGAGCAAGTAAATCTGCTACAACACCTGAATTCTCAGCCTACAACATGAAGTCTGTCTTTCTGAAGTGCAGCCGTGTCACCACCTTGTATGTGTATTTATATGTATATTTATATGTATATTTATATGTTAGGTTTAGGTTTGTGCTTTTGCATTGGCCACTAGATTTAAGGAGTGGGCCAATCAGGAGAGCAGAAAAGAGCGTGTTAATGACTCCAAGAACGCCGCCCGCCTGTCCGCCAACATTCAGTTGTTCATTTAGTTTAACAGTAATGTAAATCATCAATCTGTGTGCATATTTAGTTTAGCTGTGGGGTTTTTAGTTTAAATAGTCTCCTGTCTTTGTGTGCTTGTCTTTTACTGAACCTTCACTCATTTACTGAACCTTAGCTCATTTAGTTTTAATGAACTGCATTTAGTGAAGCTATCATCCGGTTTTAGTGAACCTTCCCTGATTTAGTGGACCTTACCTAATTTTCCTGGTTCCTTCTTGTTTGCTGTGTCTTTCATCAGCCTTTGCAGTTGCTTTTGCAGCTGAAATGGGTTTGCTCTAATCTTTTTTCTGCATTGATGCTGTGAAATGTTTGCAAAATGCAACCTTTGCTTCAGCTGGAGCTGCGCCTGACCTGAGCAGACCTCGTTTATAAAGGCTACCTGGCATTACTTTGTCCTTTTCACAATGACTTTGTCTCACTGAACTAATTTTCCCCTAAGGCTCCTTGAGGAAACTCTCCCCGATAGCAGAAAAGGACCAGGGTGATAAATGCTTCAGGTCTGAATGCGACAAGCGGGCGTCCATATGTTCGAACAACTGAAGAACAACAGAGGACGTGGTCATGTACACCTGCGGGTTGGTTAATGCCGTGTGAGGTGGAGCGAATGCTCGTGGTGTAAAGCCTCCGGTGTGTTTCGCCAAACGTATTAAACGCGTTAAGACTGATGTGTCATGCTGCTGGTCTCCGGAGGATCTATGTCCGTTATGGTGACTGGCACACGCTCCCTGGTGGGTGCGCTAAGAATAGAGGCCTGGGCCGAGGGTACCGCAGGGGCCTGCGGAGGGCGGTGGGGCCTGTGGTGTCGAGCAGAGGAGAACAGCGGGACTCGAGAGATCAGCGGAGCAGAACCGGCCTTATTGATGAGGCCATGTGTGGCTGGATGTGGTACGAGGAGGGAGGGGGCGGGGCCGTTGTCACAAGCGAAGAAGAAGAAGATGTAATGCCCTGCTGCATCTAACCCCACGGACCTCCAGAGTTTTCTGTCCAACCAAAGTACACTTTTTGAAAGAGACAAGCAGCAAGTTTGCTGTAGGCACTTGTAAATGTAGAGGGCCAGGGTTCGCTAGCGTGGTGGTCTGTAGGAGCCTCAGGCAACAACCTGGTGTTACACCTAATCTTCTCTGAACAAAAACGCGTAAGATGATTTAGGATTATGGGATATTGTTATTAAATTCCTTTCAATATTTTAAAGGCACAAAATTGACCAAGCCACATAATTGTGAGCACTAGCTGAATGATGATGGCATACTATGGGTCATAAGTGCTGGTTTGGTTGGTCCCTTGTCGTTTAAACATAGTAAAATAGGGCTTGTGTCAGTAAAGCTTCTATGTGAAGCTTCATCTACACAGCCTTCTTCCACTCTGAACGACATTGCACATAAGGCCATTTTTTACTTGAAAATGATATTTTAGAGTTGCTGTATGTCCCTCATAAACTTTAATAGAAGAAGCTTTATATTCTACTGCATGTCTGTGAGAGTTTGTTTTTTTAACTTGTGGTCTTCTAATCCCCAGTGTAGAGTTTCTTCTGCCACGGTTGGCTTCCATGGCCCAAGCAGGTGTGGTGGACCAGGACGTGGGGAGGACTGTTGCCAACATGTCTAATTATTCTGCTATCAGGGGAGAGATGGAGGGAAGTAGTTGAAGTAGTTGAACACACACACCACACACACACACACACACACACACACAAAGAGGTTGACAATGCCAGATCTCTCAAGCATGTTAATTGTCAATTGATTTGAGAGAGTTAATCACACTAACTGCCTCATCTAGAGGTGCACTTCTTTATAATGTTTCAACATGTAAATTGTAAACTGCAATATTACATTTAAAACCTGTAATTGATATTTTTCATTTGGGTGCTGTTTCATAAAAACATTTTAATGGTAATATCTTAAAAGAGTTCGTTGTGAAACTCACTCCACCCTGTAAGGATGATCTGTGCATTCGGGACCCCAACACCCTTCCCCCACCCAGTCCAGCAGCTGTAATGTGCAAGTGTCCCAGAACATGAGGGTCTCGTTCTACCACTAAATTCACTTTTCTCTGTTCCTGTATCCTCCTGAGTTTCAGCCCAAATTTAGTGTCTCTTCTAAGTTCTGATGACTTTTTCCTTAACTGGGGACTCTGTGCAGCACCATGCGTTACCTCAGAGATACGGAGAGTGAGACAGGAGCTCTTGGCTCTTATCTTCTACCCCTTCATTATGCACAAGGCTTTTTTCCCCCTGTTCCTTCACACCTGATTCAGCCAACTCCAGATTACACTCCTTTGGTGACTTAGACTCTCCACACCTCAGAAACTCATTTAATGACTTTGACTCTCTGCCCTTCAGGAAATACTCCTGTTACTCATGTGGTAAATATCTTCAGAGAGCACTAGGAAATAAACTGACGGGTGGGACTGGAGTTTGGGACAGAGGTTCTGGGAAAACTGTGGAGGGCTAAAGCAGAAAACAAAAGAACAATTTCAGGGGGCAGAGCAAGCCACGGCAGCCGTGCAGCTTGGAGACGCTGGGCACGTGAAGTCCGGCATGGGAATGTCATTACACAGCGACATGTTGGTGTGGCGAGAGAGAGAAGGGGACACCAGAGCATGGCACTCTGGGAAAATTATACCCACCAGAGTTAAACTTTTGAAGGACTACACCCTAATGTAGCCATCCACATCCATCAGTAAGCACGTAGTGGTGTGTTTTTACCTGTCCTTTCACTCCTGAATATAATCAAGGGCTTGGTGATAGTTTGACAAGTTAAATGTTCAAGCACTGGGAACATTAAGGTGTAAAGCAGGGATTCCACAGGCCAGGGAATTGATGAACTAACCACTTACATAGTCCTTGCTAGTAACCTGTTCACATTAGAACAATTTGTTTCATTCCAGCAGAAATATCGAATTAAAAATTTAAATGGTAAATTGCACGAGGTCCTAGACTAAGTGGCTATGCGAAGAAAGATTTGATAAGAACTTGCCTACAGGATAGTAAAAGGACCAAGAGTATAGACATTCACATTGTCAAGTCCTGGGCTATAATTTGCTATACTGTAATTATGTGGACAGTGACATCTATAATCTGTCAGAGTTGCTTGTATTTTTGCAATTTAGCAACAGATTAGAAGGCAGAGGAAGGGCACCAGTGCAGAAACACACATCACTCGAGTCACTTTGTAACGTTGGGAAATGACTTGTCACTGGTACAGCAGATAAAAGTACAGAAATGAGCATTCATCCCTCTAAACAGGACATAGAACACCACTGAAGAACACACAAGCTTGGAGCTATTCGCTCAGGGGGCCTGTACCTCTGCAACATTGCCTGAGAAACATACCTCTTTTATCAATATCTGCAGTACCTTTCTTATGCTTATACAAAGCTTTAATTTGCCAGAACTGATATGTGACTACTCCAGAATGCCGAAGCCTCAGTGGGTATTGCTGTATAGATTTAACAGAACTGCTGATGACATCAGGTTAATTTGTGTGTGCTGCTTTCTAGATCTTACGCAGAAAGGCCAACGGAGCTTATGCAGTCTGCAAAATGGAGATGGCAGACATGCTGGTTTGGGAAGGAAACACTGGCTTTTTAAGACTTAACCCAAACTAACCACATTTAACCCAAACTAACCACATTTAACCCAAACCAACCACATTTTTTTCTTCGTTGTCCTCATAAATACAAAAGTAATCACAGCTATTGATCCCTGAGTTTTGAGTTCTGGCAGCTCTCATAGATCTGTGCTGAATAATGATCAGAAAAGGCCACCGATAGTATCACCAAATGGGCTCGTAGCTACGGCATGGTAATGCATGTGTCCCAGCGCCTGTGACCAGCTCACTCAGAGACACTAGGCAAGGGCATCCAGAGGGTTTATCCATGAGGACAGTGAGGAAACAGACGCTCCAGGGAAACGCCCAGTTCATCCAAAAAGCTTCATGTGCCCATTTGGCTGTCTGTGTCTCTTCAGCTCGTTCTCCCTGCAGTACCGTTCTAATCCTTTTTCAGAACCTTATTTTTGCCAGTTGAATTCATATTACACTGTATGACCACGTCTTGGTAAAAGGTTCAGACAGACAGCTTGCCCACTCTTTGCCTGTGTGTTCTGTCTCATGTTGTCTGTGGGGAGAATATCTTACCCCAACCAACGAACAGCAAGCAAGCATGCAAACAAGCAAATAAATAAATAAGGTGTGACAGCGATTGTTGCGCTAATCGCTTTCCATACATGATGTTTACAACACAGACTGGCACGCCTGAATGGCAACAGGTGGCTAATGGTGAAACTATGCCAGTACAGCCTTGGCAATCAGATAGCAGGGCAGTAAAGGACAGCATATAATCAGATAGCAGGGCAGTAAATATATTCAGATACAAGGGCTCTGAAGGACAGCATATAATCAGATAGCAGGGCAGTAAATATATTCAGATACAAGGGCTCTGAAGGACAGCATATAATCAGACACTAGGGCTGTAAAGGACAGCATATAATCATAGAAAGCATAGGAAGCATAGGAAGACACGCGACAAGATGCTTCTCTGTCCTGGCACCCAGATGGTGGAACGAACTTCCACTGGCTGTCCGAACAGCGAACTCTCTCGCGGTTTTCAAACGCAGCCTGAAGACCCATCTCTTTGTAAAGCACTTATAAGCACAAATCAACTGAAGCATTGGTATAAAGCGTAATTGCACTTTATCTTTAGGAACACTTGCTAAGTATTGCACTATACTGCATGTAGTCTTGTAGGTATTTCAGTCTTGATAGGTATTGTCTAATCTTATATTTTGTTGTCTTCTTTCTAGGCATCAGCACTAGCAACGGTTTATGGCAGTGCTTGACCTCAAGTAGTTTGGACTTAAACCTGTTTATACTAGATAGAGATGCATATTCTGACTGAACACATAGTACTTTTGTAAGTCGCTCTGGATAAGAGCGTCTGCGAAATGCCGTAAATGTAAATGTAAATGTAAATAATCAGATAGCAGGGCTGCAAAGGACAGCATATAATCAGATAGCAGGGCTGCAAAGGACAACATGTAATCAGATACAAGGACTGTAAAGGACAGTATATAATCAGATACCACTGCTGTAAAGGGCAACATATAATCAGATGCTAGGGCTATTAAGAACAGTATCTAATCAGACACTAGGGCTGTAAAGCACATACTATAATCAGATACCCTGGCTGTGAAGAACAGCATAACACCAGATCTGTCTTTTGAGACAGATTTTCTCACCATGTAAGACGTAAAATAAATGCCTAAACTTTGTTACACTGGCCTCCAGCATTGCCTATACACTGCCGTTATTTGAATAGCTGATAGTTGTCCACAAAATGTATGAGTATGTGTGTGTTACTGAGTAAAAAAATAAGAAATGGAAAAAGAGAGAGAAATATACGAATAGGCATACAATCGCCATTGTGTGTTTTCAAATTGGAAAGTATAAATGACCACGAAAACATTCATTTGAATATCAATACACCTAAAGCAGATGCATTCCAGCAAATCAAGCTGACATGAGTAGCAGAATAGGCCACACGTCTCCACAGCACTGAAAATGTAATATTCATGTTTAATTAAAATTATGAAGTTGGTCAGTATGTTGGTCCTTATCTCTGAAAAAAAATATGGAGATAGGGGGAAAAGTGCCGAACACGTCCTGATTCTCATTAGCTTCAGCAGCCTGTTAGTCTGTCCCCCAGTGCCTCTGTTCCAACAGTCTAATCGCTCTAATACCTTCCACTTAAACTGTGCTAGATGTGGTCACAGATTGGTTAATGAGGAACAGGTGTACATAAAAGACACTTCAAAGAGCAGAACATCACAGCATCATATGAATCTTACACGGAGCCCACGGATCACCTGAAGGTCTTCTGCAGAGCAGTGAAGGCCTTCTCTCATTCCGCTGTTTAAGGATGGCATACTACCATGACCAAACGTCACTTCAGTTCCTGGAGATAAAAAAGTATTAGAGAAAAAAGACTTTTGCATGCATAGAACAAATGCCTTGTGGGTAGGACTGCAAAGGCTAGAAAAAAAGGAAACAGTGTGAACACAAACACGCACACACATCCATAGAGTGAACACACACATCCATAGAGTGAACACACACACATCTATAGAGTGAACACACACACACACACATGTGAACACACACACATTTTGATATGAGACCTTGGGCATGGTTCCTAACACTACACTCGCCTTCCTCTGTAACATGATTGAAATTGTAAGTCGGTCTGAAATGGAGCTTCTGCCAAATGTAATGTAAATGAAAATTCTGCTGAGGACTTTGTGAAAGTCAATATATGCACATACATGACTACAAAACTGGAGGAATTATATAGCTTTAATGTTTATTTTTGTTGCATTTCAATGATAGTATATTTTGCCATTTTATACATTAAGAGAAGCAATAAGAGCAATGACATCAGCTTATAGAGGCCTTGCAGGCCCTTTGGACAGCGTAACATGGGCATAGCAACTGTGGGGGATTTCACAGGAGAAGGTGAGAGTGTCCTTAAGTCATCTGGTCTGAATCCCACTCAGCTTGCTTTAAACTTACTGAAGTGTAGACTGAAGGCAATGGATTTGAAAGAATCTTTATTTATTTTAGTTATTTTATGTAAGCCATCATAGTTTGTCCTACAGTTGGTCCCCCTGTTGATTGTTTAAGCATGTTGTGCACTAGACAACCCTGCTACAGCTCCCTCTGCACTGTGTGCTTTCTTGTGTTACAAGATGAACTCATCCCATTTTACCTCTTCACCCAATTATCGAACCGTTCCTGTATCAAATGGGGTGTGATTGAGCAGCGAAAAGAATCATTTAGCAGTGTACCCCTCGGAGGCTTGGAAGAAGATATTGAAAATATCATGTATCAGTGCGGTCTGAGATCAGGCAGGTTAATATGTAAGCTCCCCAGGTTGGTGTGATCTTCTCTGGTCTGCCTACCCTGGAACATGTTCAACTGGAAGTCATTTAAGGATGCAACTCTGACGCTGAGACTTCAAGTCGCTACTGTTTTGATTATGCTGGCATACTAATTACATGCTGCCTGCTCATGTCAAGTCTATGAGGAAGTGTTGTGGTGTTGACAGACACTCTTTGTCCTTTACAAGCCAGTTAGCATGGCTGCAAATCTTGGAACTCTTTAAAAAAAGCATCCTCACCTGCAGGGACAATAGCTCACCTCTTTACATGACTACTAGTGAAAGAAATGTGACAAGCCCCTATATGTTTCGATCTTGAACTCCCTTAAAGATTCCATTCATACCTTAGAGGTGCACCGCATATCTTCGAAATACTGGACATCGGCAGGGCACGTTTCAGTGGACAAAGTAAAATAAAAAATGTAAAAAAAAAACACTCACACTCAGAAATTGGTTCATGTAACTGCAGGGCTTAATTTTAGTGAAATTCTTCTTCTTCCTCTTTTTAATTGCTTTCATTCAGAATCTACTTGGGGGTGCAGAGGGAGAATAGGGGGAGCTGATGGGGCAGAAGACAGGGGACTTACTGATTAGATGCGCAAGCCAGACATGTCAGTGTTGCTATTTCCTTCGCATCATAATCTGATCTGGCTGCTAGCAGAAACGAGGGCCTGTTCTCTCTGTCTCCTGCGTATTGATGACACTGGAGTGCGGAGGGCAGGTGGACAGTGGGACTGCAGAGACATTCCTGCGCAGGAAAAACAGCAAACACATCATCTGAAGTATCTCCTCATTAGGGAAGAGTCCCTGTCCTCATGGTTAAATGTCCTCTCATAGTCTTAGTCAGAGTCCAAAGACAAGAACGTTGTGGATGTAATAAAATCATTATTAATAATAATAATAATAATAATAATGTTGTCACGGTCAGCCCCGGACTCCTCCCTGTGGGCGTGTGTTCCTGGTGTCTATGTCCTTCTGTGTATTTCCGTGGGTGTGTGTGAATGTGAGTGTGTTCATTCGTCGCACCTGTAGCTTGTCTCGTCCTCACAAGGGGTTAGTGTGGTACGTCTATTTAATGTGTGCTTGCGCAGTGTCCCGTGCTCGTCGTTGTTTGAGTCACCGTGTTTGTGTGTCGGTTAGTGTTTGTCTTGCGCGTTTGCGCTTTATGTTAAAAAGAATAAAAATACCCGTTTATCTGTCGACGCCTGTGATCTCCGGCTTCTTTCTGAAAACGCCTCGCTCACCGTGACAGAACGACGAGCCTAGGAGAAAGATGCCGGGCTACGTGAGGAACAGGAAGGCCAAGGTGGGCAGAAAGAAGGGGAGGCATCAACGCACCCCCCTGCCCAGACAGTCCCGTGTAGCCAGGGATAGGACCTCCACGAGCGGGGAGGAGGTCCGGGGTGCCGACCTCTATAGTGACTCGGAGGAGGCAGCAGTAAAGGTACTGTGCGAACACCTGACCCGGTGTGGGCGCGAGGCCAAGGACCCAGCGATGGTACGGTTCTACCGCGAGCTAGCGGACCGGACCACGGCTGAAAGGCTGGGCCACCGGGCGGTGAACGCCCCCCCCCCCCAAAAGAGGATACAGGCGACTTGGGGAACGGAGCAGTGCTCTGGATGGCCACCGGTGAGGTGGAACAAGCTCCCCCGGAGTACGAGTTTGGGGAGGAAGACTCTGAAGAGGAGGAAGAGAGGAGTCCCCCCTCTGAGTGCTCTCAGAGCACGGAGTGCTACGTGGGGGAGTACGACGGCCCCCCCCGCCGCCGAGTACGAGGCGGAGTCGGAGTACACGTACGACGAGGTAGACTCCGAGGAAGAGGAGAGGGGTTTCCCCTCTGAGTGCTCTCAGAGCACGGAGTGCTACGTGGGGGAGTACGACGGCCCCCCCCGCCGCCGAGTACGAGGCGGAGTCGGAGTACGCGTATTTACGAGGTAGACTCCGAGGAAGAGGAGAGGGGTCCCCCCTCTGAGTGCTCTCAGAGCACGGAGTGCTACGTGGGGGAGTACGACGGCCCCCCCGCCGCCGAGTACGAGGCGGAGTCGGAGTACACGTACGACAAGGTAGACTCCGAGGAAGAGGAGAGGGGTGTCCCCTCTAAGTATTCCCTAAACGCTGAGTATTACGGGAAGGACTACGCCGGACCCTCTCCCTCCGAAGTTCGAGAAAGAGTCCGAGAGCCAGGAGGGGGAGGACTACGGTCCCCCCTCCTCAGCATATACGGACTACAGAGTGTCCGGAGGGGAGGGAGTGCCTCTGCCGCTGTCAGACGGCGGGGAGATGGACTGCAGGGAGGACAGTGAAACGAGAGATGCCAGCATGCGAAGCGCCTGCTCCTCGAGAGGGGAGATGAGCGTAGGGGCGGAGCCTAGAGGTGTTCCCCCCTCGCAGAGAACGTGGGTAGAGCAGGAAGCCCCTTGGCGTAAGCCAGACAAGGGCCAGCGAGCTCCGGCAGTGTTCGGGAGAAAGAAGGGCCAGCGGTCTCCGGCAGTGATCGGGAAGAAGGTGGATCGTGCCACCCAGTGCCAGGAGCCGGCGCAGGCGCCTGCGTCCCCTGCGGCGGGGAGAAGACCCCCCTTCCTTTTGTGCCCATGTTAGTCAGTGTGCCTGTATGTGTTTTTGTCTTTGTGCCATTGCCATGTTTGTCTAACGTGTTTTCCCCTGTCTTCCCAGGGAGGGTGGTCTGAGGCGCGTGGCTGTGCTGCTCCCCTGGAGGGGGACGTCTCTCGGAGGCAGAAGTTTCCCGACGACCACGGGACCGCCCATAGGTGTGGGACCGCGGCGTCACGGCTACGCTGGGCCTCCGGGGCGGAGTTGCCCCTTGGGGGAGGGCTATGTCACGGTCAGCCCCGGACTCCTCCCTGTGGGCGTGTGTTCCTGGTGTCTATGTCCTTCTGTGTATTTCCGTGGGTGTGTGTGAATGTGAGTGTGTTCATTCGTCGCACCTGTAGCTTGTCTCGTCCTCACAAGGGGTTAGTGTGGTACGTCTATTTAATGTGTGCTTGCGCAGTGTCCCGTGCTCGTCGTTGTTTGAGTCACCGTGTTTGTGTGTCGGTTAGTGTTTGTCTTGCGCGTTTGCGCTTTAAGAATAAAAATACCCGTTTATCTGTCGACGCCTGTGATCTCCGGCTTCTTTCTGAAAACGCCTCGCTCACCGTGACAAATGTAATAAAATCAGGCACCATAATGTGGTATGGAATATATATATTTATCACATATATTTAGCATATTTATATATATATATATATATATATATATATATATATATATATATGATAGATAAATCTCCAAAATAAATAAATAAATGACAATTTGACGATGATGATTAAAGAACAATAATGAGTTTTGAGTTCATCAAGATGAATCACACTCGTCACACACACAGTCAGACACTCACAACACACAAATTATGTTAAAAGCTTTCAAAATTAATAAAACTCCCTCACGAGGAGTTATTGCCTGTGACGTATTTTGACAGACAGCAGGAGGCGAGGGTAGCGAGCTTCCATTAGCTTTATTTTCCATACTCAATATAGGGACAAACGGAAATAAAGGCACTCGTGCCCAATAACGTTTAGAACATAATATATGTCAAAGATCCCAAAGGCGTCGTTCAGATGCAGCTCTTCTGTATCCTGGAGAGGCGTAGCGAGATCCGTCCAAGGAGGGCCAATGCGCAGCACTGAACGACAGGACCTGTGGGCTTAAGAAGGCATCCCAAATACCGTGCACAGGTGTTTAATATTCGGGAGAATGAGAAGGGGGGAGTGACGTGCGGAGTGTGGGTGTGCGCCTATGCCAGGTAAGGGTGTGACGTGTGTCAGGTGCTCTCGCGGGTGCCCTCTGGTGGCGATCCCGCCTTCTCACCGTGACAGAGCCCTCCCTCAAGGATTCCTCCCGGCGACGGACACTCGGTCGTCCCGGACGCCGCGGAGCTGGCCGGTTCGGGAATTCGCGGTGGTAGTCGGCGATTAGGGAGGGATCCACCACCTGTGCTGCGGGGATCCAACTCCTCTCTTCTGGCCCGTAACCCTCCCAATCCACCAGGTACTGGAGACCCCTCTGACGGTACCTGGAGTTAAGGAGCTTGTTTACCTTATAGACGGGGCCATCTTCTAACATCACTGGAGACGGGGGTTTTGTCCCTCTCCTTCTCCGAGTGGTCCTTCTGTGTAGGGCTTCAGGGCGGAGACGTGGAAAGCCCTCGACACTCGTCGACTTCGCCGGTAGTCCCACCTTGACCGTCACACGATTTATGCATTGAGTGATCGTATAAGGTCCTACGTAGCGGGCTTGTAGCTTACCTGGGCTTCCCAGTCTACCGTCCCTCGTAGAGATCCATACCTTGTCGCCCACTTTATAATTCGGCGCGTTGGATCTTCTACGGTCCGCCTTTTCCTGAAATTTCCTCACCGCTGTCTGCAAACGCTGATGCGTATCTTCCCACACGCTCTCACTCCTCTTACACCAGTCCTCTATCTGAGGCTGGTTGGAAGTGGCAACGTTCCAGGGGTACAGCGGTGGTTGTCTCCCAAACACACACTCAAACGGGGTCTGACCCGTGCTGGCCTGAGTGAGCGAGTTTTGGGCATATTCCGCCCATGCCAGCAGTGAACACCACGCCTCTTGATGCTCACTGCAGTATGCCCTCAGGAATCGTCCAAGTTCCTGATTTACCCTTTCCACCTGCCCGTTTGCCTGGGGATGGTATCCTGACGTGAGACTGACGGTCACGTTCAGTTTTGACAGGAACTCACGCCAGACCCGCGATGTGAACTGCGGGCCCCTGTCAGACACGATGTCCTCGGGCAAGCCGAACTGCCGAAACACGTGCCTGAACAGGAGATCCGCTGTCTCCCAGGCAGTTGGCAGTCCGGGCAGGGGTAGGAAGCGCACCATCTTCGAGAAACGATCCACCACTACCAGGATAGTGTTGTTCCCCTCTGAAACTGGCAAGTCAGTGATGAAATCGATAGCAAGGTGCGTCCAAGGCTGTTTAGGTATGGGCAGGGGTAGCAGCTTACCCGCGGGCGGCGTCCTCGGCACCTTGCTGCTGCCGCACACACAGCACAGGACCCCACGTGACGCAGGACGTCACTATGCATCCCGGGCCACCAATAGCGAGCGCCCAGGAGCTGTGATGTTCTCGTGGATCCAGGGTGTCCCGTGCCTAATGAGGAATGTGCCCACTGTATCAAGGCGGTGCGCTGCGCAAGGGGCACATACCTGCGGTGCGGAGGACAGTTGGGATGAGGATTCGCGGCTTCTATGGCCCGATCGATCTCCCAGTTTACAGCTCCGACAACGCACTCGGGGTTTAAGACTGTCTCCTCACTGGTCGAGTCCGCACTGCCGGGGAAGGAACGTGATAGTGCGTCGGCACGTGTGTTTTTCTCCCCTGGACGATATGTGACCTGAAACTGGAAGCGTGAGAAAAACAATGACCAGCGTGCTTGTCGGGCATTCATGCGTCTAGTAGTTCTCAGGTACTCGAGGTTCTTGTGGTCCGTGAGAACCAAAAACGGGTGCCTGGCTCCCTCTAGCCAGTGTCTCCACTCCTCGAAAGCTAGACGCATCGCCAGCAGCTCTCTGTCTCCCACTCCATAATTTCGTTCCGCTGAGGACAACTTCCGCGAATAAAGGCAATGGGCCTTAGCAGGCTACCTTTTTTAAGCCGCTGCGACAGCACCGCCCCCACTCCCACGTTAGAAGCATCTACCTCTACGATGAAGGGCTTCGTGGGATCCGGCTGATGAAGGACAGGCGCGGTGACGAAAGCCTGCTTCAGATCTTGGAAAGCGTTATCAGCCTCCTCCGTCCAGGCCAGACTTTTGAGTCCACCACGCAGCAGATCCGTGGCGGCTTCGCGACAGTGCTAAATCCCGGATGAACCTCCTATAGAAGTTCGCGAAACCCAGGAATCGCTGCAGCTCGCGCCGTGTGTAAGGACGATTCCATCCGGTCACCGCCTCTACCTTGCTGGACTGCATGTGTACGGAACCGGGCTTGATGGTATAGCCCAGGAAGTTTAATTCCTGTAGATGGAACTCGCACTTCTCCAATTTGCAATACAGATGATTGCGGAGGAGAGTGCGGAGGACGGCCCGTACATCATGCATATGTCGTTCTACGGAGGAAGAATAAATGAGGATGTCATCGATGTAAGCGATAACACACTTATTCAGGTACTCACGTAAAACTTCATTAATGAACGCCTGGAAGATCGGCGGGCGAAGCCAAGCCATACGGCAGGACCCGGTACTCATAGTGCCGGAGCGGGTACTAAACGCCGTCTTCCACTCATCCCCTTCACGTACACGGATGAGATTGTAGGCGCTGCGTAAATCCAGTTTGGTAAAGATTACCGCCTCCCGCAACTGCTCCAGCGCCGAAGGCACCAGAGGCAGTGGGTAGGCATAACTTACCAAGAGGGAATTGAGTCCTCGGTAATCTACGCACGGCCTCAGACCACCGTCCTTCTTCTTCACAAAGAACACGCTGGCTGAGGCGGGCGAAGTAGAGGGGACAATATAGCCCTGCGCTAATGCCTCCTGGACATACTGCTGCATGGCTTTCTCTTCTTCGAGTGACAGAGGGTATACTCTTCCTCTCGGGGAACACTCCCTTCTTTTAACATTATTTTACAGTCCCAGGGGCGGTGCGGAGGGAGCTGCATCGCTTTGGTGGGACTGAATACTTCGGCTAGGTCCTGGTATTGCTGGGGAATTTTAGTGGCACTCGCCACGCTAGGACTCTCGATGGTGGTGGAAGTCAGCAATAAGGGGGCGTGACTCTGCGAACTTACGATAGGTGCACTCCAGTGAGATATGTGTCCTGTGTGCCAGTTAATGATGGGGTGAAACTGCCTGAACCACGGGAGCCCTAGTGTCAGATCGTACTTCAACTCAGGTAAAACACAAAAAACTTGTGGGGAGGAGTGCCCTTGAACAGTGAGAGTGAGGGGGGGGGTGAGGTGGCGCACTACTCCGCCACCCACAGGCCTGCCGTCCAGCGCACGCACTTTCCTTGGCCTCTCCAAGGTTTTCAGGGGCAACCGCATCCTCCTCGCCAGGTCCGCTGTCATCATGTTTCCTGAGGCTCCCGAGTCCACTAGGGCATAAACCCCAACACAATTCCCTCGGTAAGTAAGAGTCACATTTTTTGTCAGCAACTGAGCCATCTCGGATCTACTCACCCGAGCCCTTCCGCTGTCAGGTGCTGGGTGCTCTGTCTCCGCCGGCTCAGCTGCTCCTATCTGCATGGGTTCGGGTGGCCTCCAGTTTCGTAGTCCTCTCGGGGGAGATCTTATGCGCGCGACCCTCGTCGCCCGTCCTCCGGGAGCATTCCTCTCTTGTATTAGCCGGTCGTAGGTGATAGCCATACGGACCACAGAGTTAAACGGCTCATTTTCTTGCCTGCACGCTAGTTCAGCGCGCAGCTGGGGCTTTAGAGCCGCTAAGAAAGCGTCCGTGAGCGCCGCGTCGTTCCACCCCGTCCCAGCTGCAATTGTGCGGAACTCGAGTGCGAACGCGGCCGCTGTTTGGTTCCCCTGCCGCATTGTCAGCAGGGTTTGACCACACGCCCTTCCTTGACGTGGGTGGTGAAACACTTCTTTTAATTCATTATGAAATGTCTCATAATTCGATAATAGCGGGGACTCACCCGCCAATAACGCGGCTCCCCAGGCCAATGCCTTGCCGCTGAGCCGCGAGATAACAAAAGATATTTTCGCCTGGTCCGTAAGGTGCTCTTGGTATCTGAAGTATAGACTGCACTGGGCCAGGAATCCCTCGCACTTCTCGGGGTCTCCATCGTAAGCCTCTGGGGGTGCCAAGGGTAGTCTCACCCCCTCCACTCGTTGAACCGGGGGGTGGACTAGCCTGCTGCGACAAAACTTGGACAGACGCCGTTAGCGTACGCATCAAATTCCTCAACTCACCCATCTCGTGGTGATGCTGCTCCAGCAGAACGCCTTGAGCGTTTAGAACGTCCTAACGCGGAAGGTCCGCTGCCTCCTGCTGCTTCAGGCTGCGCATTCTTTGACGTATTTTGACAGACAGCAGGAGGCGAGGGTAGCGAGCTTCCATTAGCTTTATTTTCCATACTCAATATAGGGACAAACGGAAATAAAGGCACTCGTGCCCAATAACGTTTAGAACATAATATATGTCAAAGATCCCAAAGGCGTCGCTCAGATGCAGCTCTTCTGTATCCTGGAGAGGCGTAGCGAGATCCGTCCAAGGAGGGCCAATGCGCAACACTGAACGACAGGACCTGTGGGCTTAAGAAGGCATCCCAAATACCGTGCACAGGTGTTTAATATTCGGGAGAATGAGAAGGGGGAGTGACGTGCGGAGTGTGGGTGTGCGCCTATGCCAGGTAAGGGTGTGACGTGTGTCAGGTGCTCTCGCGGGTGCCCTCTGGTGGCGATCCCGCCTTCTCACCGTGACATTGCCTCTATTAAAAATGTAATTCCACTGAACCCTCCCACTACCTGGTCTTGCAATCTGTTCTATTTTTTGTGGTTACTTTGTAATCAGACTGCAAATACAATCAATAATCCTGAAACTAACATATATATTTAGTCAAAAAAAAAGTTTCAAAGAAAAGTTTTCCACCTAATAAAATGTTTATGTTTGTGAATTTATTATTCATTTTCTTCTGCACATACATACTTACATTTTCAACAGTTGTCAAATGTAGAAGGCAATCTTTCCTGGCCACTGCAAGAACACAAGCTAATGCGATGCTCCAGGTCACACCAGGTGTAATAGCACCTGGTCCATTGTTCTGAGCTCAGCGCCTCTCAGGATGTGCATAATTCATATCAGAGTCACCACAGCAGAGATCATGGACCTGTTCTTGGTCTTAAACCGTACGGAAAACAAAAATAACCAAAAAATCAAACAATGCCACACTAAGGAGTGACAAATCAAGATCATTTTGGTTAGCGTGTTAAAAGAAAATGTACAAAATTAAAAAAAAGTTTGTTTTTCTTTATTGACTATCCACAGACTGTGGAATGCTCATGAGCAACAAGAAGTAAACAGCAGGAAGGTTGATTGATATACAAACACTTCCCCCAGCAGCCTATGTGAGGTCTTGCTTTCTCATAGCTGTGCTAACAGACGAGGGGGCTCCCCTAGCTGGGCGCTCTTTGAAGTGAGCGTACATGGGGCTTTTGAAGATCACACAGATGTGAAAGTGCTTCTGCTCCACTCAGACAGCTTTGATTCTCTGGCGGAACAATACCCAGGACAAAAAGCCTCAACTCACTAGGACAGGCTGGACAACCTGAGTCAGTTTGATTCCAGACGCCCCCAGCCCTGAACAACCCAACTTCTATTCATTCAGAAGGTTCAAATAAGACCCATGTAACAAGAAAATGAACATTAACACACTGCCAAGATCAGTCAAATAGGCTGCATGGACTCAGTGCAACATAGCCGGACCACACCGGCCCTCTAGTGGTAGAAGTGTTTTATAGCAGGGCATAAAGGTTGTGTTGCTGTGCAAGAAGACTGGAAAAGATCTGTGCTAAATTTGTAATGTGCAAACACATTTCATTTAGTGTTTCACTAATTTTTCACTAACTGTTTCACTAATTGCACTGCAATTCCTTCTGGCCAACTCAAAAGGGGAAATACTGCATGGCCCACTACTGGCAGAGCTAAATCTACAGGATAAGAACAACATATGAACAGTATATTAACAATGAACTAAATATAACAATTTCAACAAATCTTGCTAATGACACACAGAATGCATGTACAGTGCTGAAAATACCTAACCTTAAGGCTGCGAGTCAAGGCATCTGTATCGCACTATTCACACAGATTCAAGAAGTGCTTCAAAAGTTACAACCCGTGAATCTACTTATAGCGCAAACGTAAATTCGTGGTATTCGTATGCTAAATATTTTTTTTGTTCTTATTATGAGATAAATCTATATAGCACGTTTCACTGTCCTCACACTTTTATATATTCACTTCTGCCGGACAAATGTTACGCGTACTGTTCAATAGAAAACGATGTAACTGCTTTGAGTTAGAATGTTGTTAGAATACTACAACACCTGTTTCTAAATGCACGCTAGACTGCAGTCTCGAGCTTTTCTGTCCTGAATTTCCATAATAAAAGATGGATAATGGCTCTCTAAATATTGGTCAGAGGGAGTGGAGAAATGTCAGTCATTGAACTTAGAATATACTCCATGTTCATCACTGGTGTCAGTGGAGCTAAGCTGGTCATCTGCATTTTAACTATATTTTAGTTCATGAATTGAAAACGTGCTTTCGTGCTGGTCTCAGACCAGTGTAATTTTTTTCTTTAATAACTGCACCATCTTTTACAAAATGACTTTATTGGTCGACTTGGATGGAAATATGTCTGATCTGTTGTTCCCTCTTTACTTGAGCCCAGTCTGGCAGGCTAAGCCAGGGATAGGCTCTGGGCCCTACCACGCCAAGACATGGGGGTTTACTCATCCAGGGGCAGAATATTGAGTGAAATTATTATAACATCAACCAGGCAGCTGCCTGTGCACTACAACTCCCAGCATTCTCTTGGGATTAAACCCAACAACATTCAGGGAAGTGGTAAAGATCTTAAGAGTGGTGAAAACAGATCAAACTTGTGCAAACACTAAAATACACATACACACCTGCAGTTCACCATCAGTAAGACGAAGGAGATGGTGGTGGACTCCCGGAAACGTAACACAGAGTAGAAGTGGAGGTGGTTGGGACTCACAAGCACCTGGATGTGGCACTTGGACGACAAATTGGACTGGAACGCCAACACGGGTGCAGCCTACAAGAAAGGACAGAGCCGTCTGTAGTTTCCAAGGAAGCCGAGGTCCTGTGGGGTTTGCACTAAACTCCTTTGGATGTCGCTAGCGTAATATCCTATTCTGCTATGTGCAGAGGGAGCAGCATCAACAAAAGTGCAAAGCATGGAACTGGAGTCTAAATAAGATGCTGGTCATTATGAATAATGATTCACACCCTCTGCTACTGTGGAGATGCAGAGATGCATGCTCAGTGGTGGACTGATACAGCAGCGCTGTGCTAAAGAGCGCCGTGTGAGTCCTGGTCTTCCCACTGCAATCAGACTCTACAATGAGTCTCATTACTGCAGGGACACTGATCTCCTGCTGCCTGAACTGTGTTGAGTCAGTCTATACTGCTACGTGTCCAGTTCATATTCAGCTCCATATTTATATCACTACTGTTATGCAGTCAGTTACAAAGCTACTGTGCATGTCTAGCGATGTTTATTCACAACGGTCTGAGACTCTGAAACAAGATTTTAACCACCTGCTCGACTTTTTGGAGTTTGTGTTCTGTGCGTTCATCTCTAGACTGATACTAACTGCACACCAGGGCAGTGAACATTTTACCAGTCTGCTGGCTCTAAACAGCTGGCTTGCTACAGCCTGTGCTCATGGGAAGGTAAACTTCAATCACAATCTTTTTGGAAGTATCCTGAGCTTTTTAAATGTGATCGGCTTCACCCTAACAAGACTGGGACTCAAATGCTTGTGGATAATCTGCTCTATGGCATCACTCACATGGGGAACTTGCACCCAACCACCAGAATTAATGTCAGTCACAGGAGCTCACTGTCTCCCCGTCAGAGAATCTGTTCACTGTGTCAGACGTAAACTCCAGGAGACTGATGAGGTTCTGCAAAACTGCAGTCTGCAGTCTTGTAGGAACTCACCTACTTCTCCCACACACTCAGTGAATTGTTAGATCTGGAATACAAGCTCTCAGTCAGTGTTACATTGCGGTTCCTTCAAATATCTGGTGGCACGACTCTCAATCACAATAAAAATGTAATCAGAAACTGAAAACGTAGTAGTACAAGACAATGTAACAAACAAAAAAGTGAAACATGTTTGGGGAAGGTCACGTTTGTTCATAGCCTGTAGGGTAATGAACAGCAGAGGTTGGACACAGCACATTTCATCCCACCACCATAATGAATGAGCAGGATTTCTCACGTCATCACTTGTAATTGAGCTTTGGTAAAACGCTACATGTATTCCTGAAGTCAGAGCAGTCTCACTCCCTTTCTTGCATATGTAATGCTGATTGGATCTTTCCCAAAGCGTGACAGCTTTGTTGACGTCATGTTTCACAGCCTGCACATAAAGCAGGGAGGAGATTTCACGCACCTTATGCTGGGCCTTCAAGCGTCTTTGTAGTGAAGCCCCACTGGTCCTGGAAGACGCCCCATTTAGGTCTGCAGCGCTTCAAAACACCCAAGGGCAAAGGTCACTCGGTAGGGTGCGCCAGCCTGGTTCACAACTCCCCTCGGTCTCTGGAGGGAGCATCAGTAACCCTACTTTGAGACTGCTTAGTGTTTGACTTGTTTGCATGTGGAGAGAAACTCACATGTTCAGGAAGTGATTGAGAGGCTGTGTATACAGTGCAATGGTACTTCACGGTTCTTTAAATTAGCACATACCTGCCCAGTCTGAAAAGCCTATAAGCACCTATGACTCACTTCCAGTGAATGCACTGGTTATGAACACCTTACTGACATCTAATGTCTTCAAAGACATGTATAAGGCTTTTTTGCAGCTACTGCTAAAGTGTTTGAATATCTTAGCAACATCCCCTCTTGTCCCTTCACTACAATGCAGGACTTCAGCATCCATTTAAGAGACAAGATCCTTCACCTGAGCCTTACTCACAGTCCCACAGCCAAATCGGAGAGTTCCGTGTTTACGAGTGTGGAACAGGTGTTGAGCCAAGCAGACGCCGCTGCCAGCAACTGCTAATCTGCCTCTCCTAATGTTCCTGGCAATGAGAGATGATCCTGCCTGGCAGAATGAGGAAATGTCACAGTGCTTGAAGCATCTAACCTCAGAGTAAGCCACTAACAACCCCAGTGGATCTACATTTTACTGATTCTCACTCTGACTTTCTGGCATCCCTACAAAGTTCCCCCTTTGAGAAGACAAAAAAGAAATCTAAGACGAAAGTTTGACATCTGAAACTTTGTTTATTAAGTATTTCAAAGAAGGTAAGAAATGTAATTACTCTATGCACAGTGCTGATAAACATGCACCCAGCTGTTGAGATGTACGTGTGCGATATATGTAGACACCTCCCTGGAGCTGTGGACAGGCCATTTGTGAGAGTCTCATACTGCAAATCCCATTGCCTTGGTCCTTATTGCTTTAGGAGATTTAAAGAGTGTCGTAAGGTTGAGTGCAGGTTTCTGTGTAGCTTAAATGACTGAGCCAGGCGTATAACGCAAGACAAACGACATGTGCACACATAGTACCACAGAGGGACACCGCTTCGATGCGTTTAGGTGTTTAGAGATGCATTTGACAAGAATGATAGGCAGGTTATTATCTGTCTCATAAATTTTAGCTGTAGCCTCATAGTTTCTCTAATACCTGCATATTGCATTTTCTTCTTCCTCCTCTTCTTCTGAGTGACCATTAGACATTAATAAAAATATTCACTGTGAAATTATTAAAAAAAAAAAAAAAAAAGATGAAGCTCATTCGACACTCTGGTCTATTTTTGCTGCTTCCGCTGCAGTTCTTTACTAATCAGTTGACAACCCTTTAATTATTCACACATAAGGACCTATATTAAATATTAAAAAGGCCATTCAGCGTCTCCTCGCTCCGTGTCAAGGCTCCTGCAGGCAGAGTCACATGGCTGGACACTCCTGCAGCAGTGGGCACCCTGCCCTGCGGAGCACGCCGGCCGCCTCTCCTGTCCAGACTCCCGACGGCCGTCAGACGCCGAGCGGCTTCCGCAAGTGCGCAGGTGGCGTGCGGACAGGATGACAGCAGCCACTCCCCTACTGGGCCACTTTATTAAGCAGCAGAGATTATGACCTCAACCAGGGTCCTGCCAGCACCACAGGACTGCAGGCACAGGAGGAAAAAAGGTCAAAAGGTGTATTTGATCTGTGCCATAGCAAATCAGCCCTTAGTGTGGACCCTTCACTAAATGTATTGTTGAATTGTAATGGTAGTTTGTGGCTGGCAACAGACAGGCAGCACCAATGAAAACTGTTTTTTCTTATTTGCTTGATTGCACATTCTCTTCTAACAGGCTACAGTACTAACGAGACTTCTCCGCTCTAACTCACCTTATCCACACATGATTACAATAGTAATTCTGGGATGAGTCAATTAAAATGGCTAAAAATAAGCTATTCATTAGTATTAGTATTTAATTAGTATTAATTGCTACTAATTAGTTTTAATTAGGCTGAAGTTAGCTAAGACTAGCAGTTTTATAATATACAGTTAATCTTTGGAGGTCAAACAGTGAAAGATTATTTATTTCCTGAACATAGTTGCTCTCTAAATGGTCTTTAAAATAACTCAGTAGCCATTCATTATCTAGTGGCCTTAGGCATAGGCATGAATATTGAGTCCTTAAGTAGCGCCATGCATGATTAGTAAGTCTGGAATCACTGAAAGTAAAACGACACTCAAGTGGAATTGCTGGAATGCAAAACATATTCTGGTATTTCCATTAATCAACTTAATAGCAACTTTGGCACTGATATTTTTAATAAAAAAATAACTACAATGTAATTGGACCAAAATTTAAAGAGAAAAAGTTTAAAAACAGCATCAACCACAGTCTCAGTATAAGCCTTCACCCACAGGTGCTAAACCACAGTCTCAGTATAAGCCTTCACCCACAGGTGCTAAACCACAGTCTCAATATAAGCCTTCACCCACAGGTGCTGGACTGTAAGGTCCACTTAACGATATGCAAATAAGATTCAGCTAACTGGTCCCTTTTTTCATTGTTAGCCACATTATCATTTTGGGATAAATACTTCTTTTGGGTTAAATATTCAATCGCACCCAGGTCAGTGCATTGTTATGCCAAGGCCTCTCGCTACAACCCAGCACAGAATGGGCACAGCACCCAAAAAAATGGCCACCTTCAAAACAGAAGAGTCGACCAGTGTCACCCCACATACCTGGTTCATCTACTGCTTCCTAAACAAAAGTACAGGTTTACAAGAGGAAGAGTGGGAGAGAGGGACAGAGAGAGAGAGAGAGAAATTACACTAGGATATGGAGAAATGAATGAATTCTGTGAACAGATGCAAAGCACTTTGTAAGTCGCTCTGGATAAGAGCGTCTGCTAAAGGCCCTAAACGTAAATGTAACAACTAACATTTCATGTTTTTTTCATGTTATTTCATGTTTTCTCACCACAATTAAAAGTTACTTTGCAACTTTTTCAATGCTGTTGCTGAAGTTGATAAATGACATTACTGGATAGTACATGTTACATATGGATGCATGTGGCAATAGTGCTGTCCCCCTGCTCTCCAGACCAGAATTCCATTCCTGTGTCAGGCAGATGAAAAGCATGACTACCACCAGAGGCAGTATTGAGCAACACCAGATGCTCTAAGCACCAGCTAATACCACATTAAGCGCTCCACCAGGATTCCAAAACCAGAGAGATCACCCTGAGCATTGCTTTAATCAACAACAACAAAACATAAGGTAGAAACCAGAAGGATAACAACAGCCATGGACACCCACAGGGTATGGCAGGTACTCATTAGCCAGCTGAACACGAATTAATAATATTGAAGCATTAAGGAATTATGCCTGGAAACAAAGAATGACCAATAAACTATTTATGCAAATTATGCAAAGAACACTCCATCCAAAATCTACCAGCTAAAGGCTGTAGCTAGATGGAGAAGCTAAGGGGTCATACAAAGTACAATATTTACTGAAAACAACAAAACATCACCCCAGCTGATGAGAGAGTGCTTCAGACAGAAAGGTCCTATGAAAAGAGGTGCCAATGCAGGATTAAGCCCCTTCAAGGAATGTATTACAGACACACAATAGAAGTGGCTAACATAAGACCTTCCTAGCAAGAGCTGGAAAAGACAGACAGACTGACAAGAGGTACTAATCATGGTAGCTGTGTACCTAGTAGCAGGGTGCAAGGTACTGGTGAGGACAGCAACTGCGAGACACAGCTAAGTGGCAGGGATCATAACCGGAAACCTACGTGAGCCGTATAAACCAGACACCCTCCACGCTTTAATGAGAGGAACCGCAGAAAGTGGTGGAAAGCCATAAAGTTAAGCTTCTTTAGGCACCTCCATATCCAGACAGTCAAACGAGTAACAGTAGCCCAACCAGACACAGCGACAGAAGACAGCAGAGACAGACAAAAATGGCAGTAATAATAGACGCGGTAATCCCAAGAGATGGAAGCATTCGCAGCAAGAAGTACCAGAAATAAAAGGCTCTGAAACAGGAAATTGAGAGGTTGTGGAAGGTTAACGACAAGGCTGTCCCCATGGTGACTGCAGCCCTTGGGCTATGAGCCCTAATGAGAAGAGTGACAGATCTCAGGGACGACAACATTCACTGTGGTCCAGAAGAGTGCAGGATTAGGGATGTGAGAAACACTGTGCGGTTCCATCATTACATCCAGGGGTTGCCCGGAAGTGAAGAAGGGTGAGACGGGGATTTTGTTTCTACATGACACAATGTCACCAAAAGGTAATATGGCTAGCAACAAGTCGTGGTTTTGATATGTCATGTTGCAGATATACTGCAGTGTGTGCAAACTTTCAATTTCATTTCTCCACAACTCGTGTGAAAAGACTGAAGAATTCTAAGCCTCCGATCCTACAGTGAATTCTTTTGCTACAGATAACATACCTCCGTAAAGTACCTCCATAGCTCAAGTTAAGGGCAGGACAGTATCAGTTTTATCCAGAGTCAGCAACGCATGACACTGATGACATGAGAGACAGGTAGAAAGGAACTCACACACACACGTACACACACACACACACACGCACCCACACAAACAAACTCATACGAACATAAGGCAGGATTCCGGGCAGCTATCGTTACAGATGAATTTCTCTGGGGAGGTTAGTTTGTTTAGAGACAGTGGTGACCACCATGGCAGTGTGCAGCTGAATCATGAAATCTGGAATTTCTTCAGAAAGATTTCTTCTTTCTGAAGATGAGTTCAACCATCAAAATTCCACAGTATGTAACAGATGCGTATCTGTAACCAAATTCCCTCACAACAAAAATGTAGGGCAAGTAGGTTAAGTTTTAAATGATCTCCATTAATCTAAACCAATGAACAATTCTTTCTGGGCCTGGACAGTGTCTCACACTAAGAACTGTACTAAACTAACTTGTTTACATAAGTATATTTGTTTAAAACAACATCATTCTAGTAACATCAGCACAAGGAACCAATAACTGTACTGTACTGTAACTGTACTGTAACTGAAACTGCACATACAGTACCTTGTCAGCGAGCCCTTACCCAAGAATCAGTGCAAAAGGCATCTGAGGGTGCTTCAGAGATCCACCAATCAACCAAAGACCTCTGTGTGGACAGCTGGTGAGGGAGCGTCAAGCAGGGCAGCTCTGGCTGAGAGGCTGATTGCCTTTGGACTCATTAGAGCTGTTTAATTAGTGATCAAGCCATCAGAACACCCAGGGCATGCCAATCACAGTATAGAGCACACTACGCTGGACATGTGACACTCTCGTTTGATGTACGATCAGTGACATGCGGTCAAATATTTACCTTGCAGAAGTACCCTTGTGTACAGTTGGACACTACATCTTTCTATTTGCAGTCCTGCACCAAAGCTGCAAACCTCATACTGCCGACATAACGACTCAAAAACGTCCCAAGCACAGCAAACGCGCTCTACTATCTAGATACTGCTGGCACCGTGTCATATTGAATTAGCCTATTATTTTTTTGCTGCTAAAATCCAATTAGATTTATAATGACAAGATAGACACAGTCGATTAAGTTCACCAGTTGTGCAGTTAGTTTCAACCTCTCTGCAGCATAAGTACATATGGTGTCAATATAAGTATATTTTATTTTTATTTACATAAATATAGTATATCTAAATGTATAATACACATGTAACTCTAGCATATTGGACCAACTAAAAACACCAAACCTATTATTTGCAGCTATGACTTTTTGTATGCTTTATTTGTTCCTAAACAGGCACACTAGTCCTTCAAGAAACAGCATATATGTGATTTGCACAGCTGTCTGTCTCATGGTAAGTTCAGTGCAAGATACGTCAGAGCGGAGAAACTCTTTTATCTGCTTCGTTTGGGCTTGAAATAAACAAAACCCATGAAAGATTAACTTGTTTTTCATGTCATTGACATTAGTTTTATTATGTGCAGCTCTTCTATGTTTAAAGACAAGCACACAAAACATTCAGGGGAGGAAAACCATTCAGAAATACAAACAGGAGACAATACCATCTACAAAAAGATTACCAGGAGCCGATAGCGTCTACAGAAAGAGAAGCAGGAGACGAAACGTCTCCAAACGGCGCTGGCACTCCGCCAAATGCAACTCTCACGTCTTCTTGTCTTCTGGCTGCTGTTTTACTACCAAACTAGAAGTACAACTACAGCAGAGGAATCCAGAGGGCTCTGTGCAATCAGGGCATTGAACAAAAGAGTGTGACAACATTCATAGCCAAACACACCAAGAACACACACATATTGTAAATATGTATATAATGTAGTTTTGAGCATTTGGCAAGGACTGAGATCCAAGTTGGGAAGCATTCAGATGTCTTCAAAAGCATCATACACATACAAATACATACATACATATAAACCTATACATACACATACACACACATACATACATATAACCCTATACATACACACATACATACATATAAACCTATACATACACATACACACATACATATAAACCTATACATACACATACACACACATACAAACATATAAACCTATACATACACATACACACACATACATACATATACACACATATACATACATATACACCTATACATACACATACCCACACATACATACATATAAACCTATACATAAACATACACACATACATATAAACCTATACATACACATACACACACATACAAACATATAAACCTATACATACACATACACACACATACATACTGTCGCGGTGAGAAGGCGGGACCGCCACCAGAGGGCACCCGCGAGAACACCTGGCACACGTCACACCCTTACCTGGTGCAGGCGCACACCCACACACAGCACGTCACTCCCCCCCTTCTCATTCTCCCGAATACTAATCACCTGTGCACGGTATTTGGGATGCCTTCTTAAACCCACAGGTCCTGTCGTTCAGTGCTGCGCATTGGCCTCACGTGGTCGGATCTAACCACGCAACTCACACGGAAGACAAGCTGCTCTGAACGACGCCTTATTGGAAACTCTTGTTCTTATTTTCAGTTGTTATATTACTGGGCAATCTTGCCTTTATTTCAGTTGTGTACTAAATGAGCATGGATGAAAATAAAGATGGAAGCTCGCTACTCTCGCCTCCTGCTGCCTGCCTAAATACGTCACAGAATGCGCAGCCTGGGGCAGCAGGTGGCGGCGGGCCCTCCGCCTTGGAGGTCCTTAATGCTCAAGGCGTGATGCTGGAGCAGCATCACCACGAGATGGGTGAGTTGCGTAATTTAATGCAAACGCTGACCACTTCTGTGCAAATCTTATCGCAGCAGGCTAGTCAAACCCCGTCTTCACGGATAGAAGGGGTGAGACTACCCTTGGCACCCCCAGAGGCATATGACGGAGACCCCGAGAAGTGCGAGGGATTCCTGGCCCAGTGCGGGCTCTATTTTCGCTATCAGGAGCACCTTACGGACCAGGCAAAAATCTCTTTGTAATCTCGAGGCTTAGCGGCAAGGCATTGGCCTGGGGAGCCGCTCTGCTGACAGGTGAGTCCCCGATATTGTCCGATTATGAAACATTTCTTAACGAACTCAAGGAAGTGTTTCACCACCCACGTCAGGGAAGGGCGTGTGGACAGACCCTGTTATCTATGCGACAGGGGAATAAAACAGCGGCCGCATTCGCTCTAGAATTTCGCACTGTCGCAGCTGGAACAGGGTGGAATGACGCGGCGCTAACGGACGCTTTTTTAGCGGCTCTAAAGCCTCAACTTCGGCGCCGAGCTGGCGTGCAGGCAGGAAAACGAGCCCTTTAATTCAGTAGTCCGTATGGCTATTACTTACGACCGGCTCTTACAAGAGAGGAATGCTCCCGGAGGGCGTGCGAGAATGGCAAGAATACGATCACCACCGCGAGGATTACGGAGCTGGAAGGAACCGGAACCAATGCAGTTGGGAGCGACTGAGCCAGTGGAAGGGGATCACCCTTCTCCGAACAGTAGTGCAGCTCGGGTGAGTAGATCCACGATGGCTCAGTTGCTAACTATTAAAGTAACAATTACTTACCGGGGGATGTGTGTGGGGGTCTATGCCTTAGTGGACTCGGGAGCCTCCGGAAACATGATGGGAGCGGACCTGGCGCGGAGGATGCGGTTGCCCCTGGAGAACTTGGAAAGGCCAAGGAAAGTGCGAGCACTGGACGGCAGGCCTGTGGGTGGCGGAGTAGTGCGCCAACACACCCCCCCCCCTCACTCTCACTGTCCAAGGGCACTCCTCCTCACATGTTTTTGCGTTCTTCCTGATTTACGATATGATTTAACGCTAGGTCTCCCATGGTTCCGTCAGTTTCATCCCATTATCAACTGGCACACTGGGCACATATCACGCTGGAGCACGCACCCCCCAAGTTTGCATAGTCACGCCCCCTTGCTGCTGACTTCCACCACTATCGAGAGTCCTAGTGTGGCAAGTGCCACGAAGATTCCGCTCGAATATCAGGAGCTGGCTGAAGTGTTCAGTCCCTCTAAGGCGATGCAGCTTCCTCCACACCGCCCTTGGGACTGTAAAATAATATTAAAAGAAGGGAGTGTTCCCCCGAGAGGAAGAGTATACTCTCTGTCCATTGAAGAGGAGATAGCCATGCAGCAGTATGTCTAGGAGGCATTAGCGCAGGGCTACATCGTCCCCTCTACCTCGCCTGCCTCAGCCAGCGTGTTCTTTGTGAAAAAGAAGGGCGGTGGTCTGAGGCCGTGCGTGGATTATCGAGGGCTCAATTCCCTCTTGGTGAGTTACGCCTACCCGCTGCCTCTAGTGCCGTCGGGCGCTGGAGCAGTTGAGGGAGGCGGTAATTTTCACCAAACTGGATCTGCGCAGCGCCTACAACCTCATCCGCATACGTGAAGGGGATGAGTGGAAGACGGCGTTTAGTACCCGCTCCGGGCACTATGAGTACCGGGTCTTGCCCTATGGCTTGGCATCGGCTCCGTCGATCTTCCAGGCATTTATTAATGAGGTTCTACGTGAGTACCTGAATGAATGCGTTATCGCTTATATCGATGACATCCTCGTTTATTCTTCCTCCGTAGAACAACATATGCATGATGTACGGGCCGTCCTCCGCACACTCCTCCGCAATCATTTGTATTGCAAGTTGGAGAAGTGCGAGTTCCATCTTCAGGAGTTAAACTTCCTGGGCTACACCATCAAGCCCGGTTCCGTGCACATGCAGTCCAGCAAGGTAGAGGCGGTGACCGGATGGAACCGTCCTCACACACGGCGCGAGCTGCAGCGATTTCTGGGCCATGAACTTCTATAGGAGGTTCATCCGCGGATTTAGTTCTATCGCGAAGCCATTAACGGACTTGCTGCGTGGCGGACTCAAACGTCTGGCCTGGACAGAGAAGGCTGATAAAGCTTTCTACGATCTGAAGCAGGCTTTCGTCACCGCGCCTGTACTTCATCAGCCTGATCCCACGAAACCTTTCATAGTAGAGGTGGACGCCTCCAACGTGGGAGTGGGGGCGGTGTTATCGCAGCGGCTCAAGAAAGGTAGCCTGCTAAGGCCCATCGCCTTTTCCCAGCAGCAGGAGGCAAGGAGCTCGAATGCATATCTTTATTCTCCATATTACAAATAAGGAAACGAACAAAAATAAAGGTAGGTATATTCAGCTCAATGAGAAAAGAAACAACAGCCAAGGCACAAGAGACGCGAGGAGCAGGTAAAGTCCGGTAGGAGCGCCGAATGCGTAGAATGTGCAACACCGGATGACAGGACCTGTAGGAATATAAAGGTAAGTGATAATTGGAATCAGGTGCTTAATATGCCGGTGATTGGGATCGGGGAAGTGTCTTGTGTCTAGGGGCGTGTTTGTGTTGGTCATGTGACTCTGCCGGTGTTCTCCCGGCTGAGCACGCGCCCCTCTGGTGGATGACCGGCTCCCTCACCGTGACAGAGCCCCCTCCCAAGGATCCCTCCAGCCGACGGACCCTCGGGCGGCCCGGCCGGCGAGGAGCTGGCTTGCCCGGGTGCTCACGGTGAAAGGAGGCGAGTAGGGAGGGGTCCAAAATTTGGGACGCCGGAATCCATGACCTCTCCTCAGGACCATACCCTTCCCAATCAACGAGGTATTGCATACCCTTGCCGCGCCGTCTGGAGTCCAGGAGCCGATGAACTCTGTAGGCCGGCCCGTCCGGAAAGCAAGAGGGGGCGGGAGGCGGGCGTCGCCAGTCTCGCCGCTCGGCTCCTCCCTGTGGGGCTTCAATGCAGAGGCGTGAAACGCCCTTGACACCCTCTTATTCCCGGCAACGCCACATGATAGGTTACGCGGTTAATCCGCCTGGTGATGACGTAGGGACCCACAAACCGATCACCTAGCTTACCCCGCGTGCCCAGTCTGCCGTCGTTAGTGGACACCCACACTTTGTCACCAGGCCGGTAGTCGGTTCTGTAGATCGTTTACGGTCCGCCTTCTTCTGAAACCGTCGGACCGCAGTCCGGAGCCGCTGGTGAGTCTCCTCCCACACCCGTTCGCTCCTTTCACACCACGCCTCCACCACTGGCTGATCGGAGGTGGGTGCGTTCCACGGGTAGAGAGGAGGCTGCCGGCCGAACACGCACTCGAATGGGGTCTGTCCCGTGCTGCTCTGCGTGAGAGAGTTCTGCGCGTACTCTGCCCACGCCAGTGATGCGCACCATGTGTCCGGGTGTTCGCTGCAGTAGGCCCGTAGAAATCTGTTCAGCTCCTGATTGACCCTCTCTACCTGCCCGTTGGCCTGGGGGTGGTAGCCCGGCGTGAGGCTTACGGTGATGTTTAACTTCGACATAAACTCACGCCAGACCCGCGATGTAAACTGCGGACCCCTGTCAGACACGATATCCTCAGGCAGCCCGAACTGCCTGAATACGTGCCTGAACAGAAGGTCCGCAGTCTCCCAGGCCGTGGGCAGGCCAGGCAGCGGCAGGAAACGAACCATTTTAGAGAAGCGGTCCACTATTACCAGAACGGTGGTATTCCCCTCCGACTGAGGCAGGTCGGTTACAAAGTCAATCGCGATATGTGTCCATGGCTGTGTCGGAATGGGCAGAGGAAGCAGCTTACCGGCTGGCGGCGTCCTCGGGACCTTGCTCCTGGCACACACTTGACACGTGCCGACGTATCGCAGTATGTCCCTGTGCATCCCTGGCCACCAATACCGCGCCCCCAACAGCTGTGACGTCTTGGTGGAACCGGGGTGTCCTGTGCCCATTGAAGTGTGTGCCCAAGTCATCAGCGCGCTGCGCTGCTCGGGCGGCACGTACCTCCTATGCGAAGGACAACGGGGATGAGGGTTGGCCGCCTCGATCGCACGGTCGATCTCCCAGTCGATGCTGCCCAGGAAACAGGTAGACGGTAACACAGGCTCCTCCCCCAAACTTTCCACTACGTCAGGAAAGGACCTCGAAAGCGCGTCAGCACGCGTGTTCTTCTCCCCCGGACGATAGGTCACCTGAAACTTAAATCGGGAAAAAAAACAGAGACCATCTCGCCTGACGCGCATTCATGCGTTTAGTGCTACGCAAATACTCCAAGTTTTTGTGGTCCGTTAGCACCAGAAAGGGGTGTCTGGCTCCCTCCAGCCAGTGTCTCCACTCCTCCAAAGCGAGTTTCATCGCCAGCAGCTCTCTATCTCCTACCCCGTAATTGCACTCGGCGGGACTGAGCTTGTGGGAATAAAACGCGATGGGTTTCAATGTACCGTGCCGTTTGAGTCTCTGGGATAACACCGCACCCACCCCCACGTTGGATGCGTCCACCTCCACTATAAACGGCCTCGTCGGATCCGGTTGGTGGAGGACAGGAGCGGTGACAAACGCCTGTTTCAGCGCTTTGAAGGAGCGATCAGCGTCCTCGGTCCACTGAAGCTGCTTAGCGCCACCACGCAACAGGTCAGAGAGAGACTTCGCGACAGAGCTGAATCCTCGAATGAACCGCCCGGTAAAAATTAGCGAAACCCAGAAACCTCTGAAGCTCGCGCCGAGTGTGCGGACGAGTCCAACGAGTCACCGCCTCCACTTTGCCCTGTTGCATGTGTACAGAGCCCGGCTTGATGGTATAGCCCAGGAAATCAATCCGCCTGCGATGGAATTCACACTTCTCGAGCTTGCAATAGAGTCTATTGCGCAAGAGCGTGCCCAGGGCGGCCCGTACATCATGCACATGTTGACTTCGAGAACGCGAGTAAATGAGGATGTCATCAATATAGCGGCGACACACTTACCCAGATATTCTCGAAGTACTTCATTAATAAACGCCTGGAAAAACGACGGTGCCGATGCCAAGCCATACGGCAAGACCCGGTACTCATAGTGACCCGAGGACGTACTAAACGCCGTTTTCCACTCATCCCCTGCCTTAATGCGGATGAGGTTGTAGGCGCTGCGTAGATCGAGTTTAGTGAAGATCTGCGCCTCCCGTAACTGCTCTAGTGCCGAAGGCACCAAAGGCAAGGGATACGCATACCCCACTAAGAGGGAATTGAGCCCTCGATAATCCACGCACGGCCTCAGCCCCCGTCTTTCTTCTTCACAAAGAAGACGCTGGCCGAGGCCGGCGAAGTGGAGGGAACGATGTAACCCTGTGCTAACGCCTCCCTCACATACTGTTGCATGGCGCTCCTCCTCCTGGGACAGAGGATAAACTGCTCCACGGGGAGGTACGCTACCCTCCTTCAGTGTGATCGAGCAGTCCCATGGCCGATGCGGCGGGAGTTGCGCAGCCTTGACAGGGCTGAACACTTCAGAGAGATCTCTGTAGGGGGAGGTACGATCTGGGAGCTAGCTACGTCAGGGCTTTCAACTGTGGTGGAATACAGCTTCACGGTGGGAAGAGGGAGCCGGCGATGGAGGGCGTGGCCCAGCCGGTAATATTACCTGTGTGCCAACTAATACGGGGACCTTGGGAACGTAACCAGGGAAGACCTAACGTGATCTCGTGAGTAGGCTCGGAAAAAATTAAGAAAATAACGTGTTCTGTGTGACCTTGAACAGTGAGCTTCACCGGGGGAGTGTAGTAACGAATAAAGCCCCCGCCCACAGGCCTGCCATCCAGTGCTTGCATTTTGCGTGGCTCCTCCAGCTCGCGTAGCGGGATCCGCATCCTCTTGGCCAGTTCTGAACTCATCATGTTTCCCGCTGCTCCCGAGTCCACTAGGGCAGAGACCCCCAAAGACACGCTGGTGGTAAGTTAATTGCACTGGGATCTCTAGCAATTTGTTCACCAAGGAGCTACTCACCCGAACTCTGCGGCCACCCGTGTGGGTGGACTCCCTGGGAGGTCTCGTTATCCCGAGCTGCATCGGCTCCGCTGGTTCGATCATTGGCTGTCTCTCCGGGGTAACCGTGTTACGTATGGAGCTTCCTCCTTCCTTTCTCTCCTTCAAGAGTCTGTCATACGTGATCGCTAGACGCACTACTTCGTTCAGAGTACGGGTGTCCTGACGACAGGTAAGTTCTGCCCGTAACTCAGGTCTTAAACTTCGCTAGAAAAACATCCACCAAAGCCGCGTCATTCCATCCAGTACTGGCGGCCACCGTGCGAAATTCCAGCGCGAACTTCGGAAGCGGGCCGCGAACCCTGTCTCAAATCCAGGAGGCTTTGTCCGCTTGCTCTTCCACGTCGAGGGTGGTTAAAAACCTCCTTAAACTCCTCGATGAATGAGTCATAATTTTGCAGCAAAACGGAGGATCCCGAGATTAAAGCTGCCCCCAGGTTAGAGCTCTCCCCGTCAAGCGGGAAATAATATACGAGACCTTGGCTCGTTCGCTAACACCTTGTCTCTCCGAAAAAAAATAAATTTGGCACTGAACCAAGAAGCCCTCGCATCTCTCAGGGTCCCCATCGTATGGCTCGGGGGGTGAGAGGGGCAATCCTGGGTGCTCCACTGGAGTACTTATTTGTGCCTGGTGGGAGAGAACCTGCACACAACCGGTTAAGTCCTGCATCAGCGATTTTAGTTCGCCTATTTCTTGTTGCTGTTGTCCCAGCAACCTACCTTGCGCCGATAGTACCTCTAGGGGAGAGGGACTCTCCTCTCCTGCTGGTCCAGGTTGCACATTCTGTAACGGGGTTGGACAGCAGCAGGAGGCAAGGAGCTCGAATGCATATCTTTATTCTCCATATTACAAATAAGGAAACGAACAAAAATAAAGGTAGGTATATTCAGCTCAATGAGAAAAGAAACAACAGCCAAGGCACAAGAGACGCGAGGAGCAGGTAAAGTCCGGTAGGAGCGACGAATGCGTAGAATGTGCAACACCGGATGACAGGACCTGTAGGAATATAAAGGTAAGTGATAATTGGAATCAGGTGCTTAATATGCCGGTGATTGGGATCGGGGAAGTGTCTTGTGTCTAGGGGGCGTGTTTGTGTTGGTCATGTGACTCTGCCGGTGTTCTCCCGGCTGAGCACGCGCCCTCTGGTGGATGACCGGCTCCCTCACCGTGACAGTCGTGTTTCGGCAGTTCGGCTTGCCCGAGGACATTGTGTCTGACAGGGGCCCGCAGTTCACATCGCGGGTCTGGCGTGAGTTCCTGTCAAAACTGAACGTGACCGTCAGTCTCACGTCAGGATACCACCCCAGGCGAACGGGCAGGTGGAAAGGGTGAATCAAGAACTTGGACGATTCTTGAGGGCATACTGCAGTGAACATCAGGAGGCGTGGTGTTCGCTGCTGGCATGGGCGGAATATGCCCAAAATTCACTCACTCAGGCCAGCACGGGTAAGACTCCGTTCGAGTGTGTGTTTGGGAGACAACCGCCGCTGTACCCATGGAACGTTGCTACTTCCGACCAGCCTCAGATAGAGGACTGGTGTAAGAGGAGTGAGAGCGTGTGGGAAGATACGCATCAGCGTTTACAGACGGCGGTGAGAAGATTCCAGGAAAAGGCTGACCGTAGAAGATCCGACGCGCCGAGCTATAAAATAGGCGATAAGGTGTGTGTCACGTTTAACCCTCCTCCTCCTGTCGTCCTCGTGCTTGTTTTGTTGTTGCAGCCATGTGCGTCTTAGCCCTGCCCCTCGTTATCCTTGTCAGGTGTCCTGTATTAGTTCTGTCTATTTAAACCCTGTGTTTTGTCTGCCTTGTTACCGGTTGTTTTGTCTATCCATTCTGTCATTTGAATCCTGCCCTAGTCTCCGTGTTCTTCCGTGTTTTCTCAGCCCTGTATTTCGTTCGTGTTCTAGTCTGTATTTTGTTCTGTTTATTAGTTCTTATTCATTATGTCTCTACGTGTGGGTTTTGTTTCAATGTTGGATTCCCGGATATTTCGACCCATGCCCGTGTATACGACTCTGATTATGGATTGCCCTTTAATAAATCTCGCTCATCTCAGCGTTTGTGTCCATAAACTACTTCTCCGCCCGCTTCGGGCGTTACATAACAACCGGTCCTACAAGGACACAGCGAGAGCGAGACTCTGGTAAGTTCAGTCGCTGTAATGAGATGTTGGCTGCTTCCGTGCAGCCCGAATCTCCGATATTATTACAGCGAACTAACCAGAGACAGGAATTCCCCTGGCGTTGTGGGAACAAGGGGATCTCGTCGCTCAAGGAAAAAGGTAACTTTACTCCAAATTCTTACTGGTTTCCGCGACGAGACCCCTGATAAACGCTGCGATTCAGCCCGTTTTGAGAAACACTACAGGGAGGAGCGACCTGTAGTACAAGACGTGGCTGAATGGGATGAATGTGCAGACGAGCATCTGCTCAGCCCTCGGTTGGCTTTCAAACGCCACTGCGAGCTCCCGGTGCCTCGGGTGAGGTGGAGCCGTCGCAGAGAAAGCAACCGAGAGGCAGCTGTGTCTGTATGTTCTCCCAGGCTCGTTCAAGCTCCAGTGGGGAAAGCCACGCCCCCAGGAACGAGCCCGGTTGCCGCAGCGCCCCAATGGTCATCCCCGGTGCGGCAGCTACCCCAAAGAATTTTTGGGGGTAGTGGCCGAACTCGAGTGCCGGAGGCCCAGGAGAGGCCAGCCCGAGTGCCAGAGGCCCAGGAGAGGCCAGCCCGAGTGCCAGAGGCCCAGGAGAGGCCAGCCCGAGTGCCGGAGGCCCAGGAGAGGCCAGCTATAGTGCCGGAAGCCCAGGAGAGCCCGGCTCGAGTGCCGGAGGCCCAGGAGAGGCCTACCCGAAGGCTAGAGGCCCAGGAGAGGCCAGCTCGAGTGCCGGAGGCCCAGGAGAGGCCGACTATAGTGCCGGAGGCCCAGGAGAGGCCGACTATAGTGCCGGAGGCTCAGGAGAGGCTAGCTATAGCACCGGAGGTCCAGGAGTCACCACCACCTGTTATCGCTATCCAGACGGAGTCACCCTCGCCGCCAGTCCCCGCGCCCCGGATGGGGTCGCCGCCTGTTCCCGCGTCCCGGATGGGACCGCCGCCTGTTCCCGCGTCCCGGATGGGACCGCCGCCTGTTCCCGCGACCCGGAAGGGGTCGTCGCCTGTTCCCGCGACCCGGAAGGGGTCACCTTCACCGCCTGTTCCTGCGACTCAGGAGGGGTCGTCACCGCAGCTGGCGGTCACCGCAGCGCCACCTGTGGACCTGGGACTGCTTGTGCGCCTTGCTGCGCCTCGGACCCCGCCCTGCGAAGTTCCCCGTGCCCTGCCCATCCCGCCCTGCGAAGTTCCCCGTGCCCCCCCCCTTCCCCCCCTCCGAAGTGCCTCAGGCCCCGCCCGTCCCGCCCTGTTTTGAGTCTCCTGTCTCTCCCTGTTTCCCGCCCTCCCCCCCTCGTATATGAGTTCTGATTTATCATTTCTGCCTTCTGTGGTTCCTGGTTTTGTCTTTGCCCGTGTCATGGTGTCTGTTTCTGTTCCTGTGTCTGTTCCTGTGCCTGTCCCGTTTTTGTCTGCCCCTGTGCCCATTTCAGTGTCTGTCCCGGTGTCTGTTCCTGTGTTTGTGCCAGTTCCCCTGTCGGTTGCCTGGTCTGTGTTAGGTCTTCGTCTCCCTCGTCCTCCTGTTGTGCCTTCCCCTGGTCATCGTCGCCCTTCGTGTAATGTTGCTCCTCCCCCCTCGAGTCAGCCTGTTCGTCGTCCTCAGTCTAGTGTCTCTGCCTGTTCTGGTTTTGTTCCTTCGTCTGTCTCCACCCCCATGTCTGTCCCTGGTCCTACCCTAGCATCTCGCCCTGTTTTTAATTTTTCCCCTGGTTCTCCTTCCCTTCCGGTGTCTTCTGTTTCTGGTTTCTGTCCGTTGTCTGTCCCAGGTGTGCCCGCGTTGTCTGTCCCCGGTTTCCCTTGTGTCCTTGGTTCGTGTCCTGCTTGTGGTTTTTGTTCGCGCACCCCGGGTGTTGTGCGCTTATGAGGGGGGTACTGTCACGTTTAACCCTCCTCCTCCTGTCGTCCTCGTGCTTGTTTTGTTGTTGCAGCCATGTGCGTCTTAGCCCTGCCCCTCGTTATCCTTGTCAGGTGTCCTGTATTAGTTCTGTCTATTTAAACCCTGTGTTTTGTCTGCCTTGTTACCGGTTGTTTTGTCTATCCATTCTGTCATTTGAATCCTGCCCTAGTCTCCGTGTTCTTCCGTGTTTTCTCAGCCCTGTATTTCGTTCGTGTTCTAGTCTGTATTTTGTTCTGTTTATTAGTTCTTATTCATTATGTCTCTACGTGTTGGTTTTGTTTCAATGTTGGATTCCCCGGATATTTCGACCCATGCCCGTGTACACGACTCTGATTATGGATTGCCCTTTAATAAATCTCGCTCATCTCAGCGTTTGTGTCCGCAAACTACTTCTCCGCCGCTCGCGGCGTTACAGTGTGGATTTCTACGAGAGACGGTAGACTGGGAAGCCCAGGTAAGCTACAAGCCCGCTACGTGGGACCTTATACGATCACTCACTGCATAAATCGTGTAACGTTTAAGGTGGGATTACCGGAGGATCGTCGGGTATCGAGGGCTTTCCACGTCTCCGCTCTGAAGCCATACACTGAAGGACCGCTCGGAGAAGGAGAGGGACAAACCCCACCGTCTCCAGTGAGGTTAGAAGATGGCCCCGCCTACAAGGTAAATAAACTCCTTGACTCCAGGTACCGTCAGAGGGGTCTCCAGTACCTGGTAGACTGGGAGGGCTACGGGCCCGAAGAGAGGAGTTGGATTCCGGCAGCACAGGTGCTGGATCCTCCTTAATCGCCGACTACCACCGCGAGTTCCCGAACCGGCCAGCTCCGCGGCGTCCGGGACGACCGAGTGTCCGCCGCCGGGAGGAATCCGTGAGGGAGGGCTCTGTCACGGTGAGAAGGCGGGACCGCCACCAGAGGGCACCCGCGAGAACACCTGGCACACGTCACCCCCTTACCTGGCGCAGGCGCACACCCACACACAGCACGTCACTCCCCCCTTCTCATTCTCCCGAATACTAATCACCTGTGCACGGTATTTGGGATGCCTTCTTAAACCCACAGGTCCTGTCGTTCAGTGCTGCGCATTGGCCTCACGTGGTCGGATCTAACCACGCAACTCACACGGAAGACAAGCTGCTCTGAACGACGCCTTATTGGAAACTCTTGTTCTTATTTTCAGTTGTTATATTACTGGGCAATCTTGCCTTTATTTCAGTTGTGTACTAAATGATACAAACATATAAACCTATACATAAACATACACACATACATATAAACCTAAACAAAATAAAAACATACAAATCACAAAACATTTCAATCATACAGACAAAATCCTCACAAAATCACACGTAGAATACCAAAAAACAATTAAAAAAACAAGTTTAAACACAGTTCACAGTTCGATTTCCACCTCAGCATCCTGTACCTTCAACACAGAGGCTGGTAGTGAAGCACATGGAGGTGACTCAGCCACTATTACCATTATTACACTATTACTATTTTCTGTGCACCTCTGGAGCATCATAGACTAAAGGGTTTTAAATGTCCTTTCCCCTCAAACCTCCATGGCAATCTTGACAAGGGAGGCAACCTGAGGTTGTAACTGTAATGGAACATAACCATGCCATGCCTGTGTGGAATAACTGATTAATCTCTCTAAATCCACCTGATAGAACAGAGACTTTAGATTCTTCTTAACGTAGCTTGGAATTCAAACTCTCAGCATGCATTTTCTAGGTGTATTGTGAAGTGTATTATGAATACAGACAGCAAGATTTGTGTAGTGGTGGACAGTAACGAACAGTACTCACTTAAGTAATGTTTTACTTTACTCAAGTGTTTCTTTACGTATTTCAATTTTTGTAACTTTTTACTTCAACTCCACTTGTAACGGGGGTTGGACAGCAGCAGGAGGCAAGGAGCTCGAATGCATATCTTTATTCTCCATATTTACAAATAAGGTAAAGAACAAAAATAAAGGTAGGTAGAGACAGCTTAAGGTGAAAAACAACAGCCAAGGCACAAGAGACGCGAGGAGCAGGTAAATTCCGGTAGGAGCGACGACTGCGTAGAATGTGCAACACCGGATGACAGGACCTGTAGGAATATAAAGGTAAGTGATAAGTGAACTCAGGTGATTAATATGATGGTGATTGGGATCGGGGAAGTGTCTTGTGTCTAGGGGGCGTGCTTGTGTTGGTCATGTGACTCTGCCGGTGTTCTCCCGGCTGAGCACGCGCCCTCTGGTGGATGACCGGCACCCTCACCGTGACAGAGCCCCCTCCCAAAGACCCCTCCAGCCGACGGACCCTCGGGCGGCCCGGCCGGCGAGGAGCTGGCTTACCCGGGTGCTCCCGGTGAAAGGAGGCGAGTAGGGAGGGGTCCAAAATTTGGGACGCCGGAATCCATGACCTCTCCTCGGGACCATACCCCTCCCAATCAACGAGGTATTGTATACCCTTGCCGCGCCGTCTGGAGTCCAGGAGCCGACGAACACTGTAGACCGGCCCGTCCGGAAGCAAGAGGGGAGGCGGAGGCGAGGCGTCGCCAGTCTCGCCAAGCGGCTCCTCCCTGTGGGGCTTCAATGCAGAGACGTGAAACGCCCTCGATACCCTCTTATTCCCTGGTAACGCCACATGATATGTCACGCGGTTAATCCGCCTGGTGATGACGTAAGGACCCACAAACCGATCACCGAGCTTACCCCGCGTGCCCAGTCTGCCGTCGGTAGTGGACACCCACACCTTGTCACCAGGTCGGTAGTCCGGTTCCGTGGATCGTTTACGGTCCGCCTTCTTCTGAAACCTTTTTACTGCCGTCCGGAGCCGCTGGTGAGTCTCCTCCCACACCCGTTCGCTCCTCTTACACCACGCCTCCACCACGGGCTGATCGGAGGTGGGTGCGTTCCACGGGTAGAGAGGGGGCTGCCGACCGAACACGCACTCGAATGGGGTCTGTCCCGTGCTTACCGGCCGGCGGCGTCCTTGGGACCTTGCTCCTGGCACACACAGGACACGTGCCGACGTACCGCAGTATGTCCCTGTGCATCCCTGGCCACCAATACCGCGCCCCCAACAGCTGTGACGTCTTGGTGGAACCGGGGTGTCCTGTGCCCAGCGAAGTGTGTGCCCAAGTCATCAGCGCTGCGCTGCTCGGGCGGCACGTACCTCCTATGCGAAGGACAACGGGGATGAGGATTAGCCGCCTCGATCGCACGGTCGATCTCCCAGTCTATGCTACCCAGGAAACAGGTAGACGGTAACACAGGCTCCTCCTCCAAACTCTCCACCACGTCAGGAAAGGACCTTGAAAGCGCGTCAGCGCGCGTGTTCTTCTCCCCCGGACGATAGGTCACCTGAAACTTAAATCTGGAAAAAAACAGAGACCATCTCGCCTGACGCGCATTCATGCGTTTAGTGCTACGCAAATACTCCAAGTTTTTGTGGTCCGTTAGCACCAGAAAGGGGTGTCTGGCTCCCTCCAGCCAGTGTCTCCACTCCTCCAAAGCGAGTTTCATCGCCAGCAGCTCCCTATCTCCTACCCCCGTAATTGCACTCGGCGGGACTGAGCTTGTGGGAATAAAACGCGATCGGTTTCAACGTACCGTGCCGTTTGAGTCTCTGGGACAACACCGCACCCACCCCCACGTTGGATGCGTCCACCTCCACTATGAATGGCCTCGACGGATCCGGTTGGTGGAGAACAGGAGCGGTGACAAACGCCTGTTTTAGCGCTTTGAAGGAGCGATCAGTGTCCTCGGTCCAATGAAGCTGCTTAGCGCCACCACGCAACAGATCAGAGAGAGACTTCGCGACAGAGCTAAATCCCCGAATGAACCGCCGGTAAAAATTAGCGAAACCCAGAAACCTCTGGAGCTCGCGCCGAGTGTCTTGGACGAGTCCAACGAGTCACCGCCTCCACCTTGCCGTATTGCATGTGTACAGAGCCCGGCTTGATGGTATAGCCCAGGAAATCAATCCGCCTGCGATGGAATTCACACTTCTCGAGCTTGCAATAGAGCCTATTGCGCAAGAGCGTGCCCAGGACAGCCCGTACATCATGCACATGTTGACTCCGAGAACGCGAGTAAATGAGGATGTCATCAATATAGCGACGACACACTTACCCAGATATTCTCGAAGCACTTCATTAATAAACGCCTGGAAAAAAACGACGGTGCCGATGCCAAGCCATACGGCAAGACCCGGTACTCATAGTGACCCGAGGACGTACTAAACGCCGTTTTCCACTCATCCCCTGCCTTGATGCGGATGAGGTTGTAGGCTCCCTCACCGTGACACCACTATATTTCAAAGTCAAATCTTTTACTTTTTACTCCACGATATTATGCGAAATCGTTCCTTTAGGCGCGTGTTCATTCAAAAAGTAACAAAACAAACGCAAAGCTCGAACTATGCACAAAGCCCAAGGCCTCATCTAAGTGCAATTCGTTGAAGTAGTCGAAAAGAAAAATGACTCCGTTTTCAAGTGCCTTCACTGCCTGATTTCTTCTTATAAGAATTCCCCATCTAAGGAAACATGTAGAGGTGAGCTTTTTTCATAGGCGTACTGGCCATTTTCTTTAATCAGAAATCTAACAATATCTCGCAGCAAACCGTTTCTTTGTGTTTGTTAAAATAAGTCTGACATTAACATTGTATACACGGTTAGCTAGCTAGCTAAGTAGCTAAGTTAGCCAGCTAGCTAGTTATTTGTTTTACCATAGTTCATAGTATTTGGAGCTTCCGGCTACCTAAATGCATTGATATTGTGAAATAATAAACATTCGAATATAGCACTTTACGTTAGAAAACAAACTCAATTTTGACAGGTTTTTCATGCAGAGCATGGTGCTAAATATTAGAGTTTTTACTTTTAGTACTTAAGTACTTTTGAAGGCCAATACTTTTGTACTTTTACTCAAGTAGAGGACTAAAGGGAGGACTTCTACTTGTAATGGTGTAATGTTTTACCTTGGGTATCTGTACATTAACTCAGTATGTGGTTTGTGTACTTCGTCCACCACAGGATGTTTGTAAGAACAATAGGTCAATAGGATGAATAGGACTGTCACTGTTAATTGGACTCTGATCACCCAAGACCTGGGGATGAATTACCACCTCCTTTTCAACATTTAAAACAAAGTGATTAGTGATTAGCATCACACCACTGAGTCAGAGTCTTACAATAGCATTGTCAACAGAAACCTCACTATGCAATTACATGGGTGTCTGCTCATATTCATTCGTAAGCATGGGTGAACTCACACAACTTTCTGCTGATAGATTTAGGGTCAAAAGAATGTTTAATCTTTGCATGCTGGTGTGATTAGTCAAAAAATAAAAATACCATTTAATAACAAAAGGGCCAACAGTCATTTGTTCCAGTTTTTTCACAGACAAGATGGGCCTGAATGGTATTAAAATCTGAGCTAAAATATAAAAAGCAAATGTGCATAAGCTTTAGAGTCTTACAGGTGCTTCTGAATAAAATGAGTGATGGCATTTAGTGCTTCTTCCCTCTCTCACATAGCAAGCTGAAATAGATTTAGCCAGCTTTGAGTATGGTCGTCACGTCTTTTTCGGATCACATAATGAAAAAAAAGAAGTTAAAGCTACAGGTCTAAAATCATTATTGTCTATTGGACAGATGTCTTCAGAACTGGAGTAACACCATATGTTGGATCCAGTAGCAGAACTAATCACAGTAAAGCAGGGTGGGGTCTTATCCTCTGCACAGTTCTGCAGTACTAACACAAGAGGACCCATCTGGACCACTGGACTCTGCAGACACACCTGACAGAAGAGTAACAGAACCATGTGTCTCCATCACCAGGTTGGACCACCAGTCCAAAAAACCAACAAATCACTAAACAAACATAGGCATTATTTGAATATTTACAATTTCTATCCTAATTGAACCTTAGACTAGAATGTGAAAATATAATCACAGATTGACTAAGTTTACCCTGTTTAACATAAATGTAAATAAATAACACATTTTATTTAAATAGCACATTTAGTAAAATTAATTTATAAAGTGCTTTAGAATGACAACCATTCAGAAATGATAAACAAGAGACCATTGAAAAACACAACACGAATAAAAACACAGAATACAATAAATTGTCAAAATAGAAGTCTGCTTTTTTCCAAGAGTTAGCCAAGCCCTCTCTGCCAGTCTTCTCCCTTCCTAAGCTCGTTACACAAAATGTTCCACTGCATGCGAGTCAGAGAGACTTTCTGCTTGGAATGTAGAATATTCGCACCCCCAAACTGAAGAAGATCTGTAAAAGATCTTGTAAAAGATCAAAGTAAAAGATCAAAGTTAAAGGTCTGTAAAACATCAAAGTAAATTATCTGCCAAGTAAGAGAGCATGTAAAAATATAGCAGGTATAACAGGTCACGTCACAAAGTTTTTCTCTTAGTGCAGACACTGGCAGCGCACACTGTAGTCAACATGGCATTCGCGTATAAGTATTGATATTATGTCTGTATTTTGTAAAATAAATAGTATAGATCTACTACACTTTATTTAAACTTAATTTTTGGAGTGAGGTCTATAGATGCCAGGTCTAGATGTTAGTGTCAGATCAACCCCGTCTCGAGATCAAACTTTCTGTTCTCTGGAATGTGCTTCTCTGGAAAGCCACCAACATTCTGCTCTCTGGAATGGTTCCTACACACTACGTTGATTCACTCTTATTGCACAATAATTGCCAACCTTGAGAGCGTGTCGAGGTTTCTGCAAATTCACAGGCTGTGGACAAGGCCTTGTTTAACAGAGTTCTGGAAATAAGCTTCAAATCTTTTCTGTTGTTTGATTCGTTTACGATATGACATGTATCATACGTGAGTTTTACATTTGTTTCTTCCATGTGAAAGTGAACATGGGTCACATTCTACATACTGATAATTAAATGTAAAATTTTAACCCAATGTCAGTATACCAGTACAGACTAGCTCAGTTAAATCTTACAACTGTATGTCAGTGCACTTAGCCTTTGTGTTAGCTTATCAACATTGTATTCATGGTCACCTCTGCCAGTTCCCAATTTCCTACACGTCATTCATGCTTTGTACAGAACATTTCATGCACTACATCACCACACTTCCACAGAAGTGGTGCACAAACAACCGCATTCGGCACTGAGTGAAAGGTCACAATAAAGGTGGGAGGGGAGAAAGACCCTGGAGGGTGGGGCTTACCCTCAAAGTTCATCTGCTGAGTTTAAACAGAAAGATGTAGGAAAAGGCCTCAGACAGCTATCATACCTTTCAAAACGATCACACACTTGCATCTTCAAGGTTGGTGATGTGGAAGACATCCATGTGGAAGAGAATGAGTGTGCTACCTGAACCAGAGATATGGATTTACCTTGCCCATTCATCCGTACAAAGATCTCTTCTAATCAAAGATCTTTTGCTTCTTCCTTGTGAAAGTGAACATGGGTCATGTTCTACATACAGGGTCATGTTCTATATTTCATTAATTAAATCTAAAACTGTTAAACCAATGTCAGTATTCCAGTACAGACTAATCAATTTTTGCAACTGTATCTCAGTGCACTGTAGCTTCGTATTCACAATCCTCTCTGCAAGTCCCCACGTCCTTACAGATCATTCATGCTTTGTGCAGAACCTTCCATGCACTACATCATGATGCTACGCGGAAGTTGCTAAGAGAGAAAAAGTGCATGAAATAACACAGTGGGGGTAGCTGGCCATGAGGGTGAGATTACCATAATCTATATTCATCTCATAGGACGCCATACTTGCATCTTATCGTTTCTAAAGAAAAACCTGACCTAGAAGAACCCGTTTTAAGATACATTCAAAATCAGGAGGTTGGACCTTATCACATTGTTTATACATATATACACACTGCCCTGACTTGTCAAGAAAACAGAAGGCAGGTAAGAAGAAACTACTGCAAGGGTGAAGAATAAAGGCTAAGAGGAGAGACGAAGGTAAGATGCTGTAGTGATAGTATATTTTGAATTGACTGCAATAATGAAGAGAAAAAATCAAATATAATATGCTTACCTCTATATATGTTTATATCTCACTTTTTGAAGCATAACATCATGGCAGGTAAGTGAACTATCATTGATTTTTCTACTATATTCGCATGTTATCCATAAAGAATATTGGATGTTATTGGGGTTGGGGGGGGGGCATTCTTTGTACCATTTGTGCATTTTTTGTACCATTTAATTACGATATAATTAATATCAGCTAAACTGAGTATCCCTCTTATACTTGCATGAACTATGAGATATTTTGCTACTCATTTCACTCCGAACAGATGAATCTTTTAAGAATGAATTCCTTACCAGCCACAATGAGTACAGGAAGAAACACGGAGCTCCTGCTCTGACACTGAGTGAAGAGCTGTGTGTCTCTGCCCAGTCATGGGCTGATCACTTACTGTCTACTAAAGCTTTGGGCCACAGTGACACTGACAATGGAGAGAACGTATTTTATGCCTGGAGCTCCTCTCCAAAGAAACGCACAGGTAGGTCTAGTTTTTAAAGTACTACATAATATGTTGAATGAAAACGGCAATAAGAATGCGTGCATACTAATGCTTAGTCTTTCACTGACGTTTTACTACAAGTTGAACTGATTATTAAGACTGTGAAACAAGCCAGTCGATCCTCCCATCAGTACAACAGTTTAGATCCCACAGATATCTTCTGTGATATCTTCTGTGCAACTGTGATTTTTCTCTACACTTTTTAACTTTTGCAACAACATATCACTGACCTTTTTAGATTCATGGACAAACAGCATTTTCTCATGCTCTTATATATATTTTCACACATATTAGGAAATGAAGCTGTTGACAGTTGGTACAGTGAGATTAAAGACTACAAGTTCAGCACACCTGGAAATCAGCCCAAGACAGGTACTGATTTCAGAAGTCATTATAAAGATGACTACATTGCACAATTAAAAAAAATGTAATAACCACAAAATCAATGCTATTTGTGCTCCTCCAGGAGCAATATCTTAGGTTTCAGAGGTTTTAAAAAATAATTTTCTATGCATGAAACCTTTGCAGGGCACTTCACCCAGGTAGTATGGAAATCAAGTCAGGAACTTGGAGTTGGTTTTGCCACAGATGGAAACACCGTCTTTGTGGTTGGACAGTACAAGCCTGCTGGAAACATAACTAATGAAGGATACTACCAGGACAACGTTCTGCCAGCAGGTGTCCTAAACAATCCTGATTATTCGTTTTGTTACCGTCACTGTAAGACTACACATTAAAAGAGGCAAATTATATCTGTAGTTTTACAGTGCTCATTGGCTCTATGTAGTATGTAACAGTTGAATTTACAGAATGAATGTGTTTTTCTTCATTTTACAGACAAGGAGGAAGTCTGATGAACCATACCTCTACCTACCATGATTTGGATTTCCAATAGACTATAATTACACACACAAAAGGTTTTTGCCATTACTATTCACATATGTAAACTATTAAAGTGCCTGGTCAGTCACATTGTGAATAAATCTGAAATTCAACTGTCTAAACAATTCTCAGTACTTGACTCATGAATAGAATTGGTGTTTCAAGAAATGTAATGATAATTGGTCAGGGCAACCAGTCAGAGACAACAAGACTGCAATGCCTGGACAGGTAAGCTTGCAGATATAGTGAGTCTTTCCAGCATGACATAAAGCAAGTGGAGTTGGTCATTCTTCAACCAGCAGCATGATCTTGGAAATGATGGCAATATGCCAACTGTTTTTTCTTAATGCTGCATTGCATTGCTCCATTCGTTTCCATTGTATTCTCTGGCAGAACAACTCGTACAGTGGTGCCAAGACTATAGCTAAGCCCTTAATGAATTAAGCCCTAATAATGAACAAAGCTGACTGACATTCTGTAGGGTAGGTTTGTCACCTTTACATTAGAGGGAGCCTTATGAAGTCACATAATGAACCAAATACTACACTGTATAGGGGAGAAATATGGTAAAATCTCTCCAATGTTTGCATTGAAAATGGAGGTCAACATTCTGCCCTGAATGTTATATATTAGTATTGATCAAACAGGGATACAAATTGAGGAAGTTTTATAAGAGGGATGCTGGGGGGAATTGCAATCTTCACACATCCCTGGAAATGGAGCCCTGGTTAGACCAATGCCTATGACAGATGCCTATGAAAATCCCTTTATAGGTTACCATTGTCTACCTTTACTTCTAGCTAGCTTCTAGCTTTACTTCTAGCATTTGCAATTATGTCTAGAAGAGCTTAATACTGAGGGGAGGGAATGATAGGCATGCTTGAAGGTCTATATTCTCCATTAAGCAATCAAATAACAAAAGTAAGCCATCAAGGAAGTAGAAAAACTCCAAACACTCAATAACAAACTCAAAGCATCTGTACATAGCTTAAGTGCCAAAATGACAGATTCAAAAAACTGGAAGGAGAGCACAAGGACCGGCATCTTCCACCGAGCATGGAGGCCGCACCGTGTTTACAGCAGATAACTTAAATAGTACCTTAAATAATGGGTCTTAAGTAGTGCCCGTAAACAAGCGCCATCAAAGAGGAGCAGGTGGAAGTGGTGATGTAATAATGAGGTGACGTAATAATGAGGTGATGTTGAGAGGAAGGGTGTGTGTGTGTGGTAATGGCCTGGTGCCTCCTGGGCTGGGACCCAGCGCACCCCGACAGTACTATTATTAACTATTCGCCTTTTGTCCATTTTTACAGATAGCAGTATTTCATCCAGTGGCAGAAGCCACGCATGTCTAAATGAGATTACTGCTACTGTAATTGATTATGATGTTCTCTGTCAGAATCAATATTTTTACCTTAGATGCCAGTACCTTCATCCAAAACCTGTTACACACCTTAAAGCAGTCATGCTAGTGAATAAGGTGAATGAAGTGCTTTTGACATATGGATTTGAAAAGGCTTTTCCTTCAGCTGGTTAAAAGCCATAGCTTATACAGTAACTAAAACATCAGTTTAAATTATGCATCACCTTACCAGTTACCAGATGTGCATTATATATAGAAAAGAACAGTGCATAGAACAAGACATAACAGTTGCTTATCAGACAAAACCATAATCACCATAATGATTAACACATGGTTAACTGAGTACAACACAGAAGCATTTGAATAGCATAAAGATAAAATACACCATGTTTGACCCAGTAACTATATTTGAGTGGACGTCTCCACTCAAAGGAAATCTTGTTCCTGTCTAAAACCATCTTGTTCCCATTGCACCATAGGTGAAAAGTGGAGTGTTCACAGTAGAAGCCATTTGTACCAACATCTGTTCAATCGACACTGTGGCTGGTCTAGAAAAAATCTAGAATATTGGCCCTTTGCAATTTAAATCATGTAAAATATTGAGAATATTTCCAATGTAATTCAGTATCCTTACAAATCTAACAAGTTATTAGCAAAATAGAGCTGTATGGTAGCTGTTATCTCAGGCCGAGAGCTTGTATACTCAAGCCTAGACAAATGATCAACATCAGGAGAGGACGACAACAACCCACTTCTCTTTTTTCAGAAAGACTTATCAAATCTGTTAGGCCTTGCTATTGTCCCTAGATCATAGCCATTTGGGTTTACAAACAGTGTTCCGTAGCTGGCACCAGGAAAACAGAGCCACAACACATATGTGTCAAGAAAGAGTTCTAAAGTTTAATAAGGACGATATTTACTTAAACACAGAATAACTAATATGTGGAGCATCTCGGCAGTTTCTTCTGTATAGCAATTTACAAATCCAGGGACAATTCAACGTGATTTACACAGACATGAAAATAAATACTAAAACATAGTATTGCAACTCCAGTTCTACCGCTGTGGGAATGAGAAAGCTAGAAAGGTAACAGCACGTAGTATCCATCACAAACAAAAAACAACAAGCACTCAAAGAGTTAAAACTCTCAGCAACACCAGGAAAAGGCAGAGAAGCAAGTGCTGCTGCTGCTGCTGCTGCTGCTGCGCATTCTTCATGAAGCTTCACTTGAATGCACTTGAACTGGAGGGCTGGACCTGTGCCTTTATATAGAGAGGTGACAGGAAGAGGGAGAATGGGAAACTGGTGCACGTGATGAGTAATGTCAGTATACAGGGGATTGAGAGTGAGGGAGTGGCCTGGCGTGTGTGTGTGTGTGTGTGTGTGTGTGTGTGTGTGTGTGTGTGTGTGTGTGTGTGTGTGAGTGTCTCCCCTGTGTGCTGGACCGGCCCACCGTGACTATCTTGGGAAGGTTTCTGGCAGAAAGCAAAACAGCTACAATTTTTGTTACATTTAAATTTGAATATTAAAACTGAATAAATAGAACAAATATATTAAAAGAAAGATGAACCTTTAAAACAGAAAGTAAGATTATTTTAAAATAAAAACAATACTTTTATAAAAATAAGGGAAGTTGAAATAAAAAATAAGATATTAAAGCGCCTCCTGTGACAGTATTGGCATGTTACCCTGATATGTGGTGTAATAAGTCTCTCCAGCACTTATAGTATACATGCTTTATTATATTTATTTATTTTGGCAGCACAGATTGTTTTTAATGGCCACAGTACAAATACTTAGTAATGCAGGCCACTTACCAGGTTTGGCCATGTTTTCTTTGCCAAACAGTCGGATATGGGGGTGGAGTAATTGGGCGTTGAAGTGTTATCATAAATGGCAGACAGGAGGCCAAAGTAAACACAAAACAAAAGATTCTGTCCCAAAGGTTTTCAAACTTTTTCTCTGTGACACATATGCCAAAGCTTCACAGTTGGAGTTTGTAAGTTGACTAATGTGACCTTCAGTGAGATATGTCAGTCAGATATTTTTTTATAGTTTAATTGTTTAGTGTTGCATTACGTTCCTCTAATCTTGGTGCCAATGCTTTTTAAGGTTTAAAATGTGTTCTTAAAGCATTTCAGTCACTTGCTGGCTGTGATTGCATTATTCATAAAATATATTTTAGCCTAAATTATTCTTAAACATATTAATGAAAAATCATACTACAAAACATCTCCTTAGCCTTTTCAGACATTTGATATTCTAATGGTCTCTCCCTGTATAAATTTAGGGCGATTATCTCTTAATTAATAACATAAGGATATAGCAAAGGACCTTTCTGAATGGTGTCTTTATTTATTAAAACATCAGTTACCCTGTTGTGTTGCAACACTCTGAAACTCTTAATTGATAATGCTCTATATTATGTTTCAATAATATATATGTTTCATATATATATGATATATAATATATAATATGATATATTATATAAAGGATATATAATATCTTAGAAGTAGTGGCAGGTTAGTTTCAAATGTGTGGACACACAGTCTTTTTTAATAACTGCCCATATTCGCTGTCTTGGTTTTGGTTTTGAACTGTCTATTTCGTGAGAAGAGTATTGTGTGTACTGGACATCACAATGCATGTTCATTACGGCAGGGTTAAGGTGCAGCCACATGAGATTATACAGATTAAACTGGAGGTGTAGGGTGGGGGCCAGAAAGGCATTTGAAGAAAAACACATAACAGAAACCACAAGCTTAAGCAACCCAAAATACGTACTATGTTTTATTTTGGTCATTCAATATGAAATGTATCATGTGTCAAACGGTGCCTAGGTTTTCTCGCACCACCCCAAATATTTTCGTGCGTCTCTCAGCAGCCCACTTAAGTGCCTTGTATAAAAGGTTTGTCATCAAAAAGGCTCTAATTATCTTTAATGACTTATGTACTCTTATGTACACAGCATACTAACAAGACATGCAGGCTATGAAACATGTTCAGGCAAAAATAAACTCAAACAGTAGTAGAAAGAGATTTACATACATTTCAGTTTAGTTTAATATTATGCTCAGGGGACCTCACTGGGATGGACTACTGTAGATACTACACAGTTTGTAGAACATTCTAGTAAAACATAATAATCCTCCAGCACATCCCATTGGTTTATGGGGTAGCGCAAAAGTGGAACAAAATGTATCTGACTATATAATCTATAATCCATCATTTATGATTCATATAAATGGAAATTCTAAATGTGCATAAATAAAATTAATATTTGCAAAACCTTTTTAAATGTAATAAATAACTCAAACAAATAAAAATGTAAAAGCAGTAACATACAAATTATAAAACACACACACACACATATGTACAAGCCAGAACTGAACAGTTAGTCTTTGAAGTAACATGGAATTTGCTCACCTCTGTAAAATGCTTTGAGTTTGAAGAATTTCTTCTTCCTGGCAAGGACATTGGCTGCTGCATTCTGAATTAGGCAGATCTATCTAAAGACATAGCAGTGTTAACAGGAAAGTCATGCAGTATAATGTACAAGTTTAATGCACTTTAATTAAAAGTATGTTCATCACGAAGGCATCTGTACAAATACATGACATACATACATTGCAATTTGCCAGTCCTAAATAACAATGTCGAAATTCAGTAGGACATATTAGTACTTATAATGCACATTTAAATCCAGAAAACTTGCTTTGTACAAACTGGATATAGATCATGTTTACATGTATACAAAGTGTAGATTATTGTAATAGGTTGTAAGTGTATCATTTTGCCCTGTGTCACTTAATGCGAATCAGCTGTATTGTGAAAACCATATGCACATTTTTGTGTCCTCATGATTTGACTACTTTCTGACCTGGACAAAAGCTCAGAGGGTGCAATAATGTTGTAGCAAGAATCCTGACGTTAAATCAAACCTGTCCTCAGTTCCACTGGTTACCTCACGTTACATCAAACCTGTCCTCAGTTCCACTGGTTACCTCACGTTACATCAAACCTGTCCTCAGTTCCACTGGTTACGAGTGGTATTTAGAATTCACTTGATGACACTATTACAGGTTTTAAAACACCATCATGGTCATTAGGCATGTACCACCAGAAGCCCTCAGTTCAGCTCACAGGAACACGCTGGTCATACAGGCCACTCGGCATAAAAGTGGAAGGGGAGAACTCTAGACAACCTTGTCTCTTTTAAAAGGGAGGTGAAGATGCATTAGCATTCAGTTAGTGTCTCACGGAGTCTATTTTTACTGACCTCAATATATATTTTATTACTCTATTATTTATCTTATTGTTTACCCCACCTCCATTGTCCTGGTCAGATATTCGTGTGCCAGATGGATTTTGGACATACTTACATCCTGCAAACATGACCAGGTCTTATAGAAAACTTCACTGGTTGCTTCTTAAATGTTCACATTGTATATTGTTCATATGTTATTGTGCTGTCTGTTGCTGACCAGAGGAGGATGATTCCCCACTTTGAGTCTTGGTTCCTCTTAAGGTTTCTTCCTCATGTTCTAGTGAGGTTTTCTGTTGCCTTTTGCTAACTCACTGGGGGCCTGGACTCGGACACGTGTAATGCTGCTGTGTGACAACAGTCATTGTAAAAAGTGCTATATGTCACGGTGAGAAGGCGGGATTGCCACCAGAGGGCACCCGTGAGGACACCTCACACACGTCACACCCTCACTTGGCACAGACACACCCCCACACAGACCCGGTCACTCCCACCTTCCCATTCACCTGAGTACTGACACCTGTGCACGGTATTCAGGGTTATTATTTAAGCCCACAGGTCCTGTCGTTCAGTGGTGCACATTGGCCCAACCTGGATGGATCCAGCTCCGCTGCAAATCCCAGGAGAACTGCTGCTGTCCTGAACGACGCCATCTGAACTACGAATACTATTCTTTACGTTATTGCTTTGCTTGGCATATTTGCCTTTATTTTGAGTTGTACCTTGTATGAGCATGGAAGAAAATAAAAGTCAAGGCTCGCTACCCTCGCCTCCTGCTGTGAACCTAAACCCGTTACACTATACAAATACATTTTATTTACTTCCATACTTATTATTTAATAATTTTCTGCTTTATTCTTTATTGTTCTTTTATTTTATTATGTTTTTTTATTTGTTCTTTTATTTTATTATGTTCTCCTTTTTTCTTTAATTTAGAAGTTAATTTTAATTTTAAGTTAAATTTTAATGTAGTTCGGTTGTAAAGGTGCTATATAAATATATATATATATATATATATATATATATATATATATATATATATATTTATTATTTATTAGAAATTTGAAAGAAATGTAGGAATTTGCATGTTCTCCCTGTGCCTTTTTTCTCCGGGTATCTTTCCTCCCACAGTCCAAAGACATGCATCATAGGTTGATTGGTCACTCTAGATTGCCCGTGGTGTGAGTGTTTGCGTGTTGGCCATGTGGTGGACTGGCGAACTGCCCATGGTGTACCTCATGGGAATGAAACATCCACAGAATGAATGAAAGAAATGTATTTATCTTAACTCGTCCTTGTTAAATTCAAAGTTGCCATGGGATGTCATGAACACTCCTTGTTTTCACCAGATGGTGTGCACCTCCATATTCTTTATATTAGCTACTGCACAGGTCATCTGCTATGGCCTTTATGAGACTGGATGTCAACTAACCAGGGAAACAGAATAACCAGAATAATAATCATTTTATTGTCTGAATAAAATAATACACAACCGCCAGTAGTTCACTTTGCTAAATGAAAAAGGCGTGTTAAACTGTTTTAACTAAACTGTTAAACTAAACTCACTTTGTTGTTGGTTGCATAGTTAAGTCTAGCTTAGCTGCTTTTCTGAAGGTATGTTGTAATAGTACAACCAGTAATTCCTGGGGATCACGAATGCCTGACTTTACATGGTCTGCCAATGAAGTGTGTTTTCCATCTGCTGTAATAGCAACACAAGCTTCATTTCAACATACTAACCTACTTAACACGCAGAAAGAAATGACATGCGTAAAGCACAAGGCTATTTTTTTATTTACCTGAGGTAGGAGCATATTTGTGACTGTGAAACTGAAGACACTCCCATGTGTATGACAAAATAACAAAATGGGAATTTAACAAGAACCACATGCTCATAAGGATCCACGACTCATAAAGAACCACATGCTCATAAGAACGACTCATAAAGTGACTTGCCTAACAATAAACAACACTCACAAGTCTCCACCAATTGCATTTTCCACTCATCAGCAGTTCTGCGACAGGGTGACAGTTACTCCTATCACATATTCACAACAAGTGTACTAGACTAGGAATCCTGTTTAATTAGCGTTATATCTCCTCTACACTTGCATGCACATCTGCATGTTCCATAAACGTCTGTGACAAATATTCCTGTAATTATTTCAAGAGTTTCTGAAATGTTCTTTTATCTCGACCATTTCTAGTGCTATTTACAAAATATACATATAATTCAGTTGGTATAAGGCTGATATTATTATGATCCTTAGAGAAATTGTCAGCGACATTTTCAGCAACAATTAATTGTGGACATTAGCTTGTTGTGACTGGTGAAGGCTAAGGAGGTGGTGTTTGTTAATGGTAAGGTTGTATACCTCCTGTGATAAACATCTCCTTAGGTGCCAGCAGAATGCTGTTTTTTACTTTTGTAAGTGCTGTCAATCAATAATCATAATCATTCAATGTGAATAATACATTAATCATAACCATGACATTTAATACAATTAATATAATTTAGAAGATAGAAAAAAATACAAATTATTTTATTCAACTTTTATACAACTTTTTTATACAAATTTTATACAACTGACCCTTTTTCAGTAACCTATTTAGCAAGTGTTTTTGTTGTTCTGCGAGTACTCAGTCCATGTCTGCATGAACTCTACCCTCTCATATCTCTTTCTCTCTCCCACTATTTTTTACTAGATGCAGATCAAGATGGCGGAGTCCTCCTGTGCCATCCAAATGTTTTTCATCAAGGACCACACACACTTCCCTGTAGATGGATTTCAGGTGTTGCTAGCAGAAGCATGTAGTAGCAGACACGCCCGCATTAACTGCACACACTCCCTGCTCCTCTCTTACACAACTACTGATAAAAAACAATCCAGGAAAACAAGAAAGCATATCAGTTTGACTGCAGAGCTACGTACTGTATATGATTAATGCTCTTAATAAATGTCTCTGAGATTCTGGAGAAACAAACCATTTGAATGTAATGATAGTTTATAGTCTAATGAGATACAATTCGGGGTTACTTCACAGGGAAAATGATGGAAGAGCTAAACTATTAATGATATAGTGATGTCAACCATTTACAAACAGGGAACAGAAAACCTGCCAATTGTACATAGTAATTATTATGAAAGTCTATTTTGTTATAGTAAGCGCAAATTAAAATATGTGGGAAAATGAAAGATTTGAAGCAGAACAGAGGCTAAATATATAATACAAAAAATCAGAAATTAACACTACTTGATAGCAGAAGTTATGGAATATTTTATTCTAGCTAGAGAGCTCTGTAATTCCAATTATAGACCAAACAAATAGTCAAATTCTATTTGTCAATAGTACACATCAAAGATTATTTTCAATTACATGAAACAGATCATTCTTTCTGTATCTCTATATTAATCAGGTATCATTAAATCTTAGCAATGAAGATCTTTTGATGCCCTTGAACTGGAGGGACCGGTTTTAAGATGCAATCTAAACCAGGGGGATTGGAGCATCTGAGTCTCCACCTTTAAGACCTTAGAGGAGAGGTGGAAACATACATGGTATGTATGTATATATATGCTGTGCTGGGCTATAGAGCCATTAGTAGTGGGGAGAAAAGAGAGTAGGTGGGTCAAGCCGAACATAGGAGAGACGGTAAGATGCTTTCGTGTCAGTAATATTGACCTTCCCTATGTTTGTGTCATATGTAACTGAACGCATTAAAAAAAAAAACAATTCATTTAAAGTATTTGTTTAAATCTAATTTTTTTGCAGTATCATAGAACTGACAACCATGGCAGGTTAGTATGCAGGCACAGTAGGTTTTGTGCAATTTTTGCTAAGTTGACTGAGCTTTATATTTTTTATAATTCATTTTTAAAGATTTTTTAAATATATTTATTATTCAAGCTTGATGGCATGTGTTTCTCTCCAAACAGGTGAATCTTTTAAGAATGAATTCCTTACCAGCCACAATGAGTACAGGAAGAAACACGGAGCTCCTGCTCTGACACTGAGTGAAGAGCTGTGTGTCTCTGCCCAGTCGTGGGCTGATAACTTACTGTCTACTAAAGCTTTGCAGCACAGTAACACTGACAATGGAGAGAACCTCTTTTATGCCTGGAGCTCCTCTCCAAAGAAATGCACAGGTAGGTCTAGATTTTAACGTGTTTCATTATACGCAGCCAGCGTACATCGCTGATTGCTTGTTTGATTGTACATTGAAAGTTTATTATACAAGCCGCATTAAAGGAATTCTCAAAATGTTAACCTAAACAAACATGTATTCAGCATTCAGTGTAGTTTGAAAGAGTTCTGGGGGACCAGGGTGGATAGGGGGGTGTGTCAAATGCTTGGAGACAGGTAAAAGTTTACCCCCTTCCCCACAAACTTCCACAGGGCAGAGTTCCACAGCAATTGATTTAAACAACTGAATGCTTTTAAACATTATAATTCATCTAATTTTACTGCTTAATGCTAAATAGGAGTTATTGTTGGTGATGTATTTCTGCATATCATTGCTAGAATAGAATGTATGAAACTAGCAAGAATGCCCATGAGGGTCCTGTGGTCAAAATGAGTGGCAAAGTAACTGCCTGAAAGTTCACTGTCTCTCTAATAAAGATCCAAAGAAGCTCTGGCTTACACCAGGATAAAGAAATTATATCAGCAGCCTTAACGTTGAACCAAGTTCAATACAGCAAAATAATACCAAGAAAGTTATGTCCACACCCTTTGCTTGATCTGATCTCAACATAAAATTGCTACTGTTCTTTGTATATTAATGATTCTAAGTATGCTGTGCAAGTCTATGGGATGTGCTGTGTTGTCTGTACCTCTTAAACCAAAAAATTGCTACTCTTCTTTGTAATGATTAAACCAAACCCACTACAATATTCCTTTAATAGAAGTACATTGTGAAAAGGCTTTTCCTCATGAACGCCATGTAATTACAGTATTGACAGGCTGGGACTCACATGCTTGGGCTGGTGATGATAGGGTGTGTTGGTGCTTTGGACCACAAAATGAAGGATATACTGTGAGAGCTTGTAAAGCCGGCAAATCCCAAAACCTTCCTCACAAACATCACTATGTATTTTTACATCACTTATATGTCAACAGCCACAAAGATCTCTTCTGCATCACTGATGTTTCTTTACAGTTCTATCTTCTCATTCTGTCACTATCTGTTGAAAATATAAATTTTTTTAAAAAGCAAACACAATTTCCTCAGCACTGTATTTAATAAAGCATTGTATATTTTTTGTTTGGGGGGGGGGGGTGTCACATTAGGAAATGAGCCTGTAGACAAATGGTACAGTGAGATTAAAGACTACAGTTTCAGCAATCCTGGATTTCAATCCAACACAGGTACCTGTAACGGGGGTTGGACAGCAGCAGGAGGCAAGGAGCTCGAATGCATATCTTTATTCTCCATATTTACAAATAAGGAAACGAACAAAAATAAAGGTAGGTATATTCAGCTCAATGAGAAAAAAACAACAGCTAAGGCACAAGAGACGCGAGGAGCAGGTAAGGTCCAGTAGGAGCGGCGAAGGCGGAGAATGTGCAACACCGGATGACAGGACCTGTAGGAATATAAAGGTAAGTGATAATTGGACTCAGGTGATTAATATGCCGGTGATTGGGATCGGGGGCGTGTCTAGGGGCGTGTTTGTGTTGGTCATGTGACTCTGCCGGTGTTCTCCCGGCTGAGCACGCGCCCTCTGGTGGATGACCGGCTCCCTCACCGTGACAGAGCCCCTCCCAAGGACCCCTCCAGCCGGCGGACCCTCGGGCGGCCCGGCCGGCCGAGGAGCTGGCTTACCCGGTGCTCACGGTGAAAGGAGGCGAGTAGGGAGGGGTCCAAAATCTGGGACGCCCGGAATCCATGACCTCTCCTCAGGACCATACCCTTCCCAATCAACGAGTGTTGCATACCCTTTCCGCGCCGTCTGGAGTCAGGAGCCGATGAACTCTGTAGGCCGGCCCGTCCGGAAGCAAGAGAGGAGGCGGAGGCGGCGTCGCCAGTCTCGCCACTCGGCTCCTCCCTGTGGGGCTTCAATGCAGAGGCGTGAAACGCCCTTGACACCCTCTTATTCCCGGCAACGCCACATGATAGGTTACGCGGTTAATCCGCCTGGTGATGACGTAAGGGACCCACAAACCGATCACCTAGCTTACCCCAGCGTGCCCAGTCTGCCGTCGTTAGTGGACACCCACACTTTGTCACCAGGCCGGTAGTCGGTTCTGTAGATCGTTCTGGTCCGCCTTGTTCTGAAACCTTCGGACCGAAGTCTGGAGCCGCTGGTGAGTCTCCTCCCACACCCGTTCGCTCCTTTTACACCACGCCTCCACCACTGGCTGATCGGAGGTGGGTGCGTTCCACGGGTAGAGAGGAGGCTGCCGGCCGAACACGCACTCGAATGGGGTCTGTCCGTGCTGCTCTGAGTGAGAGAGTTCTGCGCGTACTCTGCCCACGCCAGTGATGCGCACCATGTGTCCGGGTGTTCGCTGCAGTAGGCCCGTAGAAATCTGTTCAGCTCCTGATTGACCCTCTCTACCTGCCCGTTGGCCTGGGGGTGGTAGCCCGGCGTGAGGCTTACGGGTGATGTTTAACTTCGACATAAACTCACGCCAGACCCGCGATGTAAACTGCGGACCCCTGTCAGACACGATATCCTCAGGCAGCCCGAACTGCCTGAATACGTGCCTGAACAGAAGGTCCGCAGTCTCCCAGGCCGTGGGCAGGCCAGGCAGCGGCAGGAAACGAACCATTTTAGAGAAGCGATCCACTATTACCAGAACGGTGGTATTCCCCTCCGACTGAGGCAGGTCGGTCACAAAGTCAATCGCGATATGTGTCCATGGCTGTGTCGGAATGGGCAGAGGAAGCAGCTTACCGGCTGGCGGCGTCCTCGGGACCTTGCTCCTGGCACACACTTGACACGTGCCGACGTATCGCAGTATGTCCCTGTGCATCCCTGGCCACCAATACCGCGCCCCCAACAGCTGTGACGTCTTGGTGGAACCGGGGTGTCCTGTGCCCATCGAAGTGTGTGCCCATGTCATCAGCGCGCTGCGCTGCTCGGGCGGCACGTACCTCCTATCCGAAGGACAACGGGGATGAGGGTTAGCCGCCTCGACCGCACGGTCGATCTCCCAGTCGATGCTGCCCAGGAAACAGGTAGACGGGTAACACAGGCTCCTCCCCCAAACTTTCCACTACGTCAGGAAAGGACCTCAGCGCGTCAGCACGCGTGTTCTTCTCCCCCCGGACGATAGGTCACCTGAAACTTAAATCGGGAAAAAAACAGAGACCATCTCGCCTGGCCAGCGCATTCATGCGTTTAGTGCTACGCAAATACTCCAAGTTTTTGTGGTCCGTTAGCACCAGAAAGGGGTGTCTGGCTCCCTCCAGCCAGTGTCTCCACTCCTCCAAAGCGAGTTTCATCGCCAGCAGCTCTCTATCTCCTACCCGTAATTGCACTCGGCGGGACTGAGCTTGTGGGAATAAAACGCGATGGGTTTCAATGTACCGTGCCGTTTGAGTCTCTGGGATAACACCGCACCCACCCCCACGTTGGATGCGTCCACCTCCACTATAAACGGCCTCGACGGATCCGGTTGGTGGAGGACAGGAGGCGGTGACAAGCGCCTGTTTTAGCGCTTTGAAGGAGCGATCAGCGTCCTCGGTCCACTGAAGCTGCTTAAGCGCCACCACGCAACAGGTCAGAGAGAGACTTCGCGACAGAGCTGAATCCTCGAATGAACCGCCGGTAAAAATTAGCGAAACCCAGAAACCTCTGAAGCTCGCGCCCGAGTGTGCGGACGAGTCCAACGAGTCACCGCCTCCACTTTGCCCTGTTGCATGTGTACAGAGCCCGGCTTGATGGTATAGCCCAGGAAATCAATCCGCCTGCGATGGAATTCACACTTCTCGAGCTTGCAATAGAGCCTATTGCGCAAGAGCGTGCCCAGGACGGCCCGTACATCATGCACATGTTGACTTCGAGAACGCGAGTAAATGAGGATGTCATCAATATAGCGGCGACACACTTACCCAGATATTCTCGAAGTACTTCATTAATAAACGCCTGGAAAAAGCGGCGGTGCCGATGCCAAGCCATACGGCAAGACCCGGTACTCATAGTGACCCGAGGGGCGTACTAAACGCCGTTTTCCACTCATCCCCCTGCCTTGATGCGGATGAGGTTGTAGGCGCTGCGTAGATCGAGTTTAGTGAAGATCTGCGCCTCCCGTAGCTGCTCTAGTGCCGAAGGCACCAAAGGCAAGGGATACGCATACCCCACTAAGAGGGAATTGAACCCTCGATAATCCACGCATGGCCTCAGCCCCCCCGTCTTTCTTCTTCACAAAGAAGACGCTGGCCGAGGCCGGCGAAGTGGAGAGGAAACGATGTAACCCTGTGCTACCGCCTCCCTCACATACTGTTGCATGGCGCTCCTCCTCCTGGGACAGAGGATAAACAGCTCCACGGGGAGGTACGCTACCCTCCTTCAGTGTGATCGAGCAGTCCCATGGCCGATGCGGCGGGAGTTGCGCAGCCTTGACAGGGCTGAACACTTCAGAGAGATCCCTGTAGGGGGGAGGTACGATCTGGGAGCTAGCTGCGTCAGGGCTTTCAACTGTGGTGGAATACAGCTTCACGGTGGGAAGAGGGAGCCGCGCGCTGGAGGGCGAGGCCCAGCCGGTAATATTACCTGTGTGCCAACTAATACGGGGACCTTGGGAACGTAACCAGGGAAGACCTAACGTGATCTCGTGAGTAGGCTCGGAAAAAATTAAGAAAATAACGTGTTCTGTGTGACCTTGAACAGTGAGCTTCACCGGGGGGAGTGTAGTAACGAATAAAGCCCCCGCCCACAGGCCTGCCATCCAGTGCTTGCATTTTGCGTGGCTCCTCCAGCTCGCGTAGCGGGATCCGCATCCTCTTGGCCAGTTCTGAACTCATCATGTTTCCCGCTGCTCCCGAGTCCACTAGGGCAGAGACCCCCCAAAGACACGCGCTGGTAAGTTAATTGCACTGGGATCTCTAGCAATTTGTTCACCAAGGAGCTACTCACCCGAACTCTGCGGCCACCCGTTTGGGTGGACTCCCTGGGAGGTCTCGTTATCCCGAGCTGCATCGGCTCCGCTGGTTCGATCATTGGCTGTCTCTCCGGGGTAACCGTGTTACGTATGGAGCTTCCTCCTTCCTTTCTCTCCTTCAAGAGTCTGTCATACGTGATCGCTAGCCGCACTACTTCGTTCAGAGTACGGGTGTCCTCACGCCCGGTACGTTCTGCCCGTAACTCAGGTCTTAAACTTCGCTAGAAAAACATCCACCAAAGCCGCGTCATTCCATCCAGTACTGGCGGCCACCGTGCGAAATTCCAGCGCGAACTCGGAGCGGGCCGCGAACCCTGTCTCAAATCCAGGAGGCTTTGTCCGCTTGCTCTTCCACGTCGAGGGTGGTTAAAAACCTCCTTAAACTCCTCGAGGAATGAGTCATAATTTTGCAGCAAAACGGAGGATCCCGAGATTAAAGCTGCCCCCCCAGGTTAGAGCTCTCCCCGTCAAGCGGGGAAATAATATCTGAGACCTTGGCTCGTTCGCTAACACCTTGTCTCTCCGAAAAATAAATTTGGCACTGAACCAAGAAGCCCTCGCATCTCTCAGGGTCCCCATCGTATGGCTCGGGGGGGGGAGAGAGGGGCAATCCTGGGTGCTCCACTGGAGTACTTATTTGTGCCTGGTGGGAGAGAACCTGCACACAACCGGTTAAGGCCTGCATCAGCGATTTTAGTTCGCCTATTTCTTGTTGCTGTTGTCCCAGCAGCCTACCTTGCGCCGATAGTACCTCTAGGGGAGAGGGACTCTCCTCTCCTGCTGGTCCAGGTTGCACATTCTGTAACGGGGGTTGAACAGCAGCAGGAGGCAAGGAGCTCGAATGCATATCTTTATTCTCCATATTTACAAATAAGGAAAAAGAACAAAAATAAAGGTAGGTATATTCAGCTCAATGAGAAAAAGACAACAGCCAAGGCACAAGAGACGCGAGGAGCAGGTAAGGTCCAGTAGGAGCGAAGAATGCGTAGAATGTGCAACACCGGATGACAGGACCTGTAGGAATATAAAGGTAAGTGATAATTGGACTCAGGTGATTAATATGCCGGTGATTGGGATCGGGGAAGTGTCTTGTGTCTAGGGGGCGTGTTTGTGTTGGTCATGTGACTCTGCCGGTGTTCTCCCGGCTGAGCACGCGCCCTCTGGTGGATGACCGGCTCCCTCACCGTGACAACTGCTTTTGCACTTCTTCCTTCTTATCCTGAAAACTTGATCTTTCTTTTTCTCTCCTGCCTCTCCCTCCTCCATCCACTGCTAATCTCTCCCCCCTCTATGTTTAGATAAGGATTCGAGACCCTAATCAGGGCGGGCGAGACATCACGGAGGAGATCATGTCCGGAAGATACGGCGCCTCCACACCCCCACAGGTAACACTGGAGCATACAGGCATCCTGACTGGTAGCCCACCACTCACTGAAGCAAACATCTCATTCTGAACTGGGCTGTACCACAAGGATACTGTTTCATACCCTTCTGCCTTCCCTTTGCTTTCTGGTTCATGGGTTTGGCATTCAGGTTATATTTACTCAAAATGATTTCTGTCTTGGCACACTCACCTATGCCTGTAGATCTCTCTCTCTCTCTCTCTCTCTCTCTCTCTCTCTCTCACTCTATCACTCTCTCTCATACACGTGCACATGGCCTGACTTTCCTCCTTTCCTCCTCTTCCTCAGGTGGCACTGTCAGAGGTCACAGTCATGGCCCAGTCTAACGGCGTGAATGCCACCCCCCCCTGCCATGGCAACCAGAATGGGTAAGTGGGCATGAGTCCGTAAGATCCCAGACGTGCCACCTCGTCTGGGGGTGATGGGGAGACTCCAGCCATTGGAGACGTGTCGGCCAGACGTCTGTGAACGTTGATGTCCGCTTCTCCGTCTTTTTCTTTTTGACGTGTCACTCCCCCTCTTCCTTTCCTCCTTAGTGTTTCATGTTACTGTTTAAAAATGTTGTGTTCTCTCTCTGTCTCTCTTTGTAGAAGAGAGGGTGAAGCCTGTAGTGTCTCTGGAGTTCCCCATTCCCCCTGGAGAAAGCTGCCAGCAATCGGATTGGCTGCCAGCAATCCCCTCCAGCACTAACGGCTCTGTGTCCTCTAAAGAGATTGGGGAGGGGCCTGTAGTGGTGAGCCTCTCTGGCTCCGCCCCCACAGGCGGAGTCTGCGGTGGAGCCTTCCATAGCACAGCCGGAGGAGCTGCAGCTGCTGAACGGCGTGACGGTGATTGAAGTGGGAAAGGGCGTGGTCCCCAAGCTGCCCATCGACAGGGTCGTCAGCCCCATCGCTGAGCCCGAGGTTACCAAGGAAGTGCCCCTGTTGCAGAGAACATTTCTGCTAGGCCTATCAAAGCCACTACACCCGTTGGCAAAGAACCCTGTGTTCCAGTTGTGAAGGAGACACCAGTACCGGTTGTGGAGGAGTCTAATGTTCTGGAGGAGACCTCTTCTAAAACCACACTTCCTCCAGCAGAGGAATGGGAGGATATACCTCCACCACAGACAACTGCCCTAGAGAGTACTATGCAAGGTGTGTGTGTGTACCTGCCTGTGGTTTCCTTTACCATAATAACTGGTTTCAGTGAGGGTTCATGGCTGCCCTTTCCCCTGCTTTCTACAGCTGTTTCTGTGCCAAAGGAGAACATGGAGGATCTCAACAAGAAGGAGGCTGGCGTCGTCCTCGATGCCTTTAAAGAGGTGTGTGGCTGTGGCATGTGTGTGTTTGAACATTTCAGCTGAAATTTCAGCCCGCAGATGCTTAATACTTGCTTGTTTTATTTTTATTTTTGGTTGGTTGGAGGTGTGTGATTGTAGTGCAGACATGAACACAAATATTTTCTCCTTCCTGGTGTGTTGTGGACTTGTTTTGACAAGTAATCTAAAATTCAAGGGCTTATAAAACAACATAGTGGTAACAGTGTTATACAGTTATAGAAAACATATCTTGCTTTATCCAGACAGCTTTGAATTCATCACATTGTAATGTATTAGGTACATCTCCACTCCTGCCTGATCTTTTTTAGCTGTTAAACTATTAAAACTGTCAACAACAGCATGTTAGAAGTCCAGCCAACAAGTTAGTCAACCACGTTGGGGATGGAACAGTGGTATATTGCTGACAGATGCTCAAGGCATGTGTTAATGCAGCAACATGAATATTCATGAACCAACCCTTCACTGAAAGTTGAGCATATTTCTTATTGTTGCATGGAAGTCAGTGAGAGATAATTCAGTACTTAAGGCTGTAGTGTCAGTGTAGCCCTAGAAGGGTAGAACCAAGACCATATTAGATGTTGCCCAGAGTTTCACTTGATTGTGCTATGTAACTGTTAAGGCTTTTAGGGAGGTTCACCTTTGCCTATGGACACCTGTGTAGGCATTGGCTTTTTCCCCATGGTTGACCTCCTCCAACCTTCTGATCTAGCCAACACCCCCACAGCCAGAAGCCACAAACTCAGACAAACTCGAGGCTGAAAAGATCCAACCACAGAGCCCCACGCCAGCCACGCCCACAGAGCAGAAATACCAGTACAAAGAGGGTAGGAGGAAAAGAGAGAGCGTTTGCTTCACTTGGTCATATGAGGAAAAAATATGTTTTACAGAGCAAGAATGTTTGAGATTTCCCTCTTGCCACATGACACCCAAGTTAGCTAATGCTAGCTAATGCTAGTTATTGCTAGTTAATGCTAGCTAAAGCTGTCAGGGAGCTTATGTCCTTGTTTCAGTGCCTTAAAAATGTACCAACATGCTAAAGTTGAAAATAATTAAATAAATGAAATGTTAATCACATTATTAAGTTAGAAAATGTTAGCTTTCTTCTTACAAATTTCACAAAGCCAATAGGTTTGTGTTAAGTGTGGTTGGTTGTATGTGTTTGTGTACTGTGTGGCCGACCCTGTCCTCCCTGATCCCCACAGAACAGTGGGAGCCCCTCAACTCAGAAGAGAAAAAGAAATACGACCGAGAGTTTCTGCTGGGGCTCCAGTTCATCAGTGCCAGCATGCAGAAACCAGAGGGGCTGCCACACATCAGCGGTGTGGTCCTGGATAAGGTACACACACACACACACACACACACACAGCGTGAGACAGGTTTCCATGGGCTGAGCAGCCAGGCGTGGGTTGGAGTGCAGAAGTAGAAATGTGTTCCCTGGGTGGTACATCTCACAACCCAGTCTGAAGGAAGCCTCTGGGTTTGAGGGATGCCAGGAGAACGCTACCTAGCAGAAGTCATAGTCCCTCCAGCAGTGTGGTGGAGGAATAACAGTCTGGAGGTGTTGTCCAGGGTTTGAACAAGGCCCCTTAGTTCCATCTTAACACCATGACTTGAAGTCCACCAAACTCATAGGTGTGATGGTCAGGTGTACGCATACGTTGGCTAACGTAGTGGCCCTACTCTTAAGTGTCCAGGTCAAACCCTGATGTTGGTGTTCTGCTTAGGCCAATAAGACTCCGCTGCGAGTGCTGGACCCCAGTCGACTGCCGGGGATGAACTGCGGGCCGGTCTACACACCCTCCGTCACCAACCTGGGCAGGCAGCCCATGGGCGGCCGCGGCCCGGGTCAGTCTCTCCTACAAGCCCCGCCCACACACATCCCACACACATGCATAACTGACAGTGGCTCTCAGCCTTGTCTATCTCTAAGCCCCACCCCCCTCTCTCCCTCTAGTCGGTGGGTGTGGGTGGGCCGAGACGTTCTGGCCAGGAGCCTCGTAAGATTATCGTCTCCCTGAGCAACGACGTGCAGCTGAATCGCGCGGAGAAGGCGTGGCGGCCGTCTGTTCGGCGAGGCTCGCGCTCCGAGGAGAACGACCTGGAGGTCCTGAAGACCCAGGAGATGTTCCGCATAGTGCGCAGCATCCTTAACAAGCTCACACCGCAGATGTTCCAGCCACTCATGAAGCAGGTGACGGAGCTGGACATCAGCACGGAGGAGCGGCTCAAGGGCGTCATTGACCTCATTTTCCAGAAGGCCGTCTCCGAGCCCAACTTCTCTGTCACCTATGCCAACATGTGCCATCGCCTGACGGGGGTGAGTGGGGAAGAGGGTGGATTCACACGCATTCACACTTGTATAAATAAACCTTATTTATTTATTTATGTAAATTTCGAGCAGATTCACTATTAATATTGACTAATCTCCATATGTAGGCTAAATGTTGTTTTGGTGAAAAATTAAAAATGTAGTTCAATTTGACAGTCCTACTTCAGTGTACATGAGCTAATTAAATGCAACTTTTTCCCAACTGTGATGCCAATTAAAGTGGTGTGTGTTGGGCAGTGATATTTCAAGCTTATCTTCAATTTGCAGACAAGTCACAAAGCAAATTTTGCATCCTGGCTGCATACATTTGTGTTAGTGTTGCTAGTCATGAAAAAAACTCTCATTCACTTGTGCCTGTTGCTTGCTCTTCATGGTACCCAGCTGAAAGTGCCCACCTCAGATAAGCCGGGAGGCACTGTGAGTTTTGGAAGGCTGCTGCTGAATTGCTGCCAGAAGGAGTTTGAGAAGGACAAGGACAGCAAGGAGATATTTGAGCGCGAGCAGAAGGAGTTGGAT
>JAGXOD010001391.1:5097500-5142500 GCA_020368025.1 Brachyhypopomus occidentalis | reverse complement strand
GCACGTTGTCGATGGGGGGCAATGTGTAGAATAGAAAAAAATACCACAGGTTCTCTTGGAGTTGTGAGCTACACTGAGAGTCCATTTGAGATAATCAGACACACAAAACTGTTATGACCTGTTTCTAGGTGCTTGGTAAAGGCTTTCAGTGTAATAGCACAGAATAATACACACGCAAAGGTGCACATACACACACACATACACACCCCCCCACACACACAGACACACAAACACACACACACACATAAAATGAGCTCACTTGAAAATCCCAGGAATAAACCATATATGACAGAGTCTGACCCTGGTCCACTTCAAATAATCAACTCAAATGTGTTTTCTTTCAGACAAGATTAGGCTCCTCTTTCTGCTGTCCTTGGGTGGTAAGGGGCCCTTTTATGAGTGAGCACACTGCAGGGGTATTGCAGTGGAAAGTCAACAGATATTACCCCCATCTCTACAAACTTCAAACAGTTCCTTTCTGTTGCATTTACCCGAGCACAATGTGAATGAATGAAAAGCACAATGCATTGTGTTCGGGCTGAGACAAACTCAAAGACATTCAAAAAAAGGCTGTCCATTTCAATTTGGGGAATAGCTCATATACCAGCTGTGCAGCCCAACGTCTTATTGATCAAAGGGCAAGGCTGACCAGCCTGGCCGCCGAACACTTAGCGCCCCCTCCGTAGCTTTGATCTGATAATTAAGAGGCTGCCTGCAAGGCGAAAGGCAGAAATATGCGGCTCGACCCGAAGGCCGTCCTGTAGCCGCCAGCCGGGCCTTTCAGGAGGGAACGGGGCTACAATGGGACCCACGAGCGGAGTACAGCGGGCCGAGCGAAAGGGAGAGGTGGCTGGTGACTCTAAATAAGGTGGGTACCTCCAACAAATTGTCTCCCGAAGATGAAAGTCCTAATGGAATCTTAAAAGAGGGGCTGATGGGGGGTGGGGAGGGGGTGTTGACCGCGTGAAAGTGGTCATGGGAAAATAGGCCGAGCTATTAGAGTCAGAGGTGGCTTTGGGATTGATGGACAAAATGGCAGAGTGAGAGGTGGGTGGAGGGGGTGGAGGTGGGAAGTGGCGAGGTTCATTTTGTGTGGAACATGGTGGGCTGAGGGAGCTGGCAGGAGCCTTGTGGAGGGGCCCTGTGCTGAGATGCTTGCTGGCGCTGGCGGCTCCTCCGAAAGGCCATGGAGGTGTGGTGGAGGAGGGGTAAAAATCGATAGATGTAGTTTAAGGATTTAAATGCTGATTTGCTTGCGTGCGGCTTGGCGCTGCTAGACATTCCTTATCCTACTTTACTAACTTTAGTGGGCACATATCTGTATGGTAGTGTGTGAGAGAGCGAGGTTAAGTGTGTCAGAATGAATGAGAGAGAGAGAGAGAGAGAGAATAGCGTCTCAGTGGTACTCTGAGATTGATGACTAGGCAGTGAGAAGCAGAAGACACCTGACCTTTGACCGTGTGAATCTCCCCCCTCAGGGCTTGAATGGACTCTGCCTCCCTTAATATATGAACTCAGCAGAACTCAGATTACATCTTTTACTACAGGTGAATGTGTGCTGTCAGCATATCTCTTATGGAAATCCATGAAGACATATTGTGACAGAAGAACCCCTCAACCTGGACCTCAATCGCAAGCCCCATCTGGTAGCAGCCGAACATTTCAAACCCACGGAAGATAAAAGCCTAAACCACATGTAAGATGCTAATGTATTCTATAAATCATCGCCGTGAAACAGGCCTGATCACATCGTAAAGAAAACCAATGGATCAGAAGATCCAGGGGAGCGTTATTCCACTGGGGACCCCCAGCTAAGCTTGTTGTGCCAGCTCCAAGAGGCCTCGGTGGGGGAAGAGCCCTGCCTGAGTCAGGCCCCTGCAGCCTCCGGCATGAGTGGACAGGGTTTACAACCGCGTCGCGCCGCCTGGTCACTGAAGCTACCACTGAGCCCCTAGAGATCAATGGAGCAAGGTGCTTCTGATTATGGTCTTTACTGGAGACCATTACTCTTTGGGCGAAGGGGGGAAGGATTCGGGCTAAACACGATAGGCCCCGATGCCTTTGAAGTGGGCCTTTAAGACAGGGATGGAGGGATGAGGCCGGGGCGGTGATAAACGAGGTGATGAGAGGCAGAGGAGGTCGGCAGAGAGAAGACGAGCGTCAGCAACAGCTACTGGACTTCCGGATGGGAGAAGGCCCTCATAAATCACTACGGCTGGGACCACTGACCTCCCAGATGTGGGAGAGGTGTGAAAGACATGCTCATCTTCTTGTCCACGAGATGAGGACTGAGACAATCCAAGAACATGTTCAATCACACGGGACCCTTCTTCGTGCTTTCTTTTCATTAGCTCTTAATTTTTTGCATGTCCTATTAAATTTGCATCATTTATAGTTCAAAACATCCAAAACTCACACGAGAGACTCCAGACTGACAGAAGCTATTCTAACAAGCCAGATCTACATTACCAAAGAGTTCTACATTGTCTTGCCAATCCAACAATACCACCAGCCCACCACCAACTTTCTGAGAGGTGCCTTTCTTGCATCTACACTCTCTGCTTAGTCAAGACACTATCTATCTTACAGGTGTATTTGACAGGTGTTGAATGACAAATTGTGGTCTACCTGCCTGGCTCTGTTCATCCCTGTTCAGTGTCAGATTGCAGGACCACAGCACCACGGCTGGACAGATATGATGTGGATTTTGGACCATTTTCAGCGCAGCAGTGCTGCTAGCACAGTAGTGGCATGTAGTGGGTGCTGTGCTGCTGTGAGTGGATTAGACACAGCTGCTAGAGCCTTTAACGTGTCTTTATTGGAGTGGTCCATCGGCCAAAAACAGCCAATCAGGAGGAGCCCTGTGGCCAGACCCTGACCATCGGTGGCGAGTTGATCGATAGCTGACACATGGTTCACTAACTTTGCTTGGCAACAGATGGATATGTTTTATAACTGTATACTGTTATAATAAATGACTGTAAATCATGGCGGCTTAAGATATGGCAGAGCTAAACTACAAACAGTGTGTTATTATTGATTCACCATCAAGGAAAAGCAACAGATTGAAAGGAGGTTCCATTGACTCCATTGATGGTATGTTAGACATGATGAGACGGCCAGCCAAAGCCAATATTCATTTCCCTGTACTCCCCATTGATAGCTCCCCTCCACCCCCAACATTGAACTCTGTCCTTCATCACCATCCAGCGACTTCACTCCACACCAAACCAGCAACGTCCTCCACAGTGACATCCACCTCTCTCTCCTCCAGCCAACTCTCCGCTCTGCTGAGAAAAGGTTTGGGGCAAAAAAAGGGGAGAAATAATTGGATTCTAACCCTCCACCTTCCCCTCCCTCCCCTTGCATCGGACACCCCTAATTAACAACGGGTAGAGTCAGAAAAAGCCTGGAGTTAAAATCTGCTGTTTAGATTGGAAGGAAAAAAAATGACCGGCAACATATTGTCTGGTTCGCGTGCAGCTAGTGGCTGGTGGACGGGAACGAGGAGGCGTCAAAACCTGGCAAAGTCTCTCATTCATAAAATCGCAATGTGTGACTATAGCTCTAATTACAACCCATGTCGGCCTCAATTAGTCCATGGCTTTTCTCTCCACGTTAACTCTTAATTAACGAATGGCTGGTTAATTACAGGTTTCTCAAGAGGGACTCTGCCAGACATTAGCCCCTTCACTCAGCAGGAGTCCAAGCGACTTGTTTGCATTATTTACATACTGCAAGCAGACGTTTTTTTTTGTTATCTCTCTCTCTCTCTCTCTGTCTCTCTCGTGCTTGGGTGTTCACCGTCTCTTTTAAGGACGTATTCATTGTCTTCTGCAGCTCTCACCAAGAGTGGCCAGATACCATTTTACGGCACTTTGATGGAAAGCGAAGGGGAGAGAGGAGCTGCGAACAAGAGATCAAGAGTGAGACGACAGGAGAAACACGTCAATACGAGGAAGAGGAGCAGAGAAGGAGGGGTGCGAGAGAGGAGGAGGAGGAAGACGGGGGGGGGCGAGAGAGCAGTAACGCAAGACTGAAAGGTGGGAGAGCAGGAGTGAAAGTGAGGCAGGCAGCGAGAAGGAAGGGGGAATAAAGCGTGTGTGTGAAAGAGAATAAGAGAGTGAACGCGGGAGAGGGAGAGAGAGAGACGGGGTGAGTGAAAGAGGGAGAGAGAGAAAGGGAGGGCGAGAGAAAGAGGGAGAGAGAAGGCGAGAAGGGAGATTTGTAAGTGTGTTTGTGTTGCAGGGGAACGAGAGAGGGAGAGCAGGGGAGAGCGAAAGGGCGGAGAGGGAGGAAGTGGAAAGATTGGAGGCCTGAGAGAGCGTGAGGGAGAGAGAGGGAGAAAGAGAGAGAGAGAGAGAGAGAGAGAGGGAGTGAGGGGAGAAAGGGTGCTCGCTCCGAGGGTCCGCATGCCCAATTTCAGCCTGTGCGACAGGTCCTGGAAGCCTTGCCATGTGTTAATTACACATGTAAAGCCTATTATAACCCTGCAAGGACACCTGCTGACTGGGAAAATGAAGGCAGCACATGGGTGCGACTCTGGAGAGTGAACCAGGCACTCACACTGGCTAAAGATAATAGTTTCCCCACTGCATTTTCACATTCCCCAGTCGCTCACTCGGGAAGGGGGTAACAGGAGATAGCTTTATCGCCGAAATGATCTCCACGGGGTGTGCCTGCATAACTAGCCGGGCTCCGCCGTAAGCAGTGGCTTCATTCGAAGCTTCAGGACATGAAGGTTAGTGTGGGTTCGAAGAGGCTGTAAATGTGTGGTAGGGCTGTGGGAGGAAGGGGAGTGGTGATTGGGTTCTTTGGTCACCAGGAAAAGATCACAGGTTGTATTCATTAAAAATTTGAGAGCAGGTAGGCTCTGATGTTGGCTAAAAATGAACACAGCACTTGTGCCAGGTGTTTTTGTAAAAATCGGATTAGAATATCACTTCAGTGTACCGTAAGCGGGAGACTCCAATGTACAGTGTTCGATTTGATGCCAAAAGAGAGTGTGAGGAAGTGTGAACTTTTCTTACTTCCCTTCTATTCCACTGATGGGGCGGAGATAAATAATGAGGACTCTATTGGAGATGATTCATTATATCACCAAGGGACATGGAATGAAGTCAACAAGGCGGGGGAAGATCATCTGATTGACTTTGTCCCAGCAAGGAATTCTGGGCTAGCACTCTGCCTACACTGTGCCCCGGGTCATGCTTCCTCATGAATATTCATGATGGAATTTCACACCTTGCGCCTGTATCCATGGCAAGTGGTGGGGTCTTTTTTGTCTCATAAGAGGAGCACATAAGACTTGTTAAGAGGCAGAATTATGAAGTCACAATAAAAAAGAAAGAAAGAAGAAAAAAAATACAACATTAATGAACAACACCCCAAATTCAGGTCATTTTTTACACACATCAAACATCGCCTTACAGAAGAGAAATCTCTTATCGGCTTAATGACGAACACTCAAGGACAAACAAAGCTGGCGTGAGGGTGTGATGTTTTAGCTTTGTGTCTTTGTTTCTTAGCAGTACAAGGCCATCTGATATTTCACCAAGAACAATGGGTGCTTTCCTATTCTCTAGAGCTTATCATGCTAATGACTGCTAATCCACACAGCTACCGGCTGCACAATTGGCCTCCTTTCCCTCTGAAATGCAGGATAATGCTGCATATTCCACAAGTTTGGGACTGAAGCACTTGAAAATCCTTTTACATTTGGGATTAGCTGGCGAGACACATCTCCGTGGCACCCTGGCATCAACAATAGTGCTTCTCCTTCATCATCTTCAACGGCTGCTAAGATAGAACGAGGTCTGTCTTACGTCTTTCTTTCAAGGGCCAACAGTTTTAGGGCCAACTCAAAGGGTGTCAATGCGTTTTTTAAAAACATTATTGTTAGCAGCGCCTTAAATTCGTCAACACGCTGGCGTGTTTCCATGGAGCTCCCGGCGCGCTGTAGCTAAACGCGGGCATCCCAGTCCTTCCGGCCACTCGTGAGGCTAATGGCCAGCCCAGAAGCAGGGGCAGACACTGACCAGTTCCCTGTCAAGCCAGCTCAATTAGCACTGTCATCCCCACAGCCAAGCAGCCTCTAATGAGACATGCAGACAGAGAGATGTCGGGTCCGCGGGTGGCCCTTTCACTTGAAAATGAGACCGTTCGACATGAACGGGGTGACAAGGAAGGTGGGAAAGGTAACGGCAGAGGGGGCGGATGTCAGGGGAGGGAGGAGCGCTGGCCAGTGCGGGGGAGGGGTGGGGGGGGGGTCACTGCCAGAAACACGAACTGAGTGATGGGTGAGGAAGGATTGGAACAGGGACAATAAGTGTGTAAGGCTCTGGCTGGAAGGACTGGTCAGCTAGTGGCACATGGTCAGCACTAGTTTTTCCAGAATTCTCGGGCCTTGGGAAATAATTGCACATTTTTCAAATACTTTTGAACTGAGGTTTAATAAAAAAACACATGGGATCATTTTGGTCTTCTTTATGTAAGACTACACTTGTTGGGATTTCATAGAGAAAAAGTTGCCTCATATGATTTTGCCCTTTTACGAATTATGAATATATAATTTCCTGAATGATTTCAATGGTGTCTTGGATAGTCATCAAGTGGATGTATTTTACAACTGCGCTGAGGCTCTATGTGACGCCCATTCTGTGTGATGCAAGCATTAGCGAGGTGTCTCTATCACACTCACCTCGAAGGGAGCAGCGGTTTTGCTTCATCTGGAGGGACAGAGCGCTTTTTCAACGTGGCTCTGGCGACTTTCACGTCTTTCAAGGAACGCCTGTTCCATCTGCCGTCGGGCTCGCGGGAATTCTCTCCTCTCTCCACTCACCGCTCCCATCCCAGCGCACTTTCATGTCCAACGGGATACGAGACAGGAATCTCAGATAGTAGCGGTATGCATGCGAGGTCTGAACGCCGACAGGAGAAATAGGGAGAAACTAAAGGAACGTTTTCTTCTGTCAGTACCAGAACATGCTGCAAACGTGAAGCATATGCTGCTAGGATGTAGCATAATGGGGGGTGGAGGGAGTGTGTGTGTGTGTGGGGGGGGGGGGCAACACTGTCAGGGAAGAGGTTGGTAATGCAATACACCTTAACTGAAGAGGTTTAAATAAGGGATCAGTACAGTATGACACATACACAGCTACTATTTAAAAAGGTCTCTTGGTGCTACATGGTTTATGAATAACTGGAAAAATAACTGCAGGATTTTGGTTCCCTAATATAACACTGAATATAAACCAAAATGCTGAAGACTTGTATGGATTCTTCCTTTTACAAGGCCACATGTCGCAGTCTTCCTGAGAACGTTTCCAGACCAGAAACGTTTTAGTGAATGTCTCCATGCGCTGAGCCCTGCAGGACACATACCAGGAACCTCTTCCCTTTCTTCTTATAAGACTGTACTAAGAAGTCCTGCCTCTTTATTGCTGCACTGAGCAGGGGAAAATCAGAAAACAGCCATGTTCACTAAAGCAACACCCACACTAAGCCCTTCAGCTGAGATTTTTAAAAAAGGGAGAGAGTGAACATGGGAGTGGACTCAGTCGAACAGAAGAGCCCTGAGCATGTAACGCATTTGGACCAACACAGAGGGGCCGAATCAATACACATTAACAGGTTAAAAGAAGCAGGGAAGGGGGCTCCGTTTATGCACCACATCTCAATGATATCGACGGGAATCTGCTGTTATATTCGTAAGAGGCAGCGAAAGACCTTGAGAGCCTCATTGTATTGACGGGCTTTTGCTCTTTGCCAGGAAGGAAGCACTTTCTAGCCCCCACTTTAATCTAAAGCATGTCTGATGGGACTCCACCAGAATACTTCAGACTGCGCTTTTGAAAAGAGCAGCCCCTGTATTTCTCTATCCTTCCATTCTTTCTCTTTTCCTTCTCCCCAGCCCCCTTCCCCCCCCCCCCACATCAGAACGATGCCGAGACTAACAAAAAATACATGAGTGAGATTCTGGGAGATAGAGCACCGAACAGCAGACAGACAAAAGTGGAGCAAAAGGGAGACAAAAGAGAGTGACCTGCTCGGCTTGAAAAGATGTTTGCTTTTGAGGAAGGATGAGGCATAAAGGGTTTTTCTTCCCCGACTACCGGATGACTCGACGCTGTGCGTTATGTAATGACACGTGTGCTTGTGAAACGTCCTGGTCTAAAGGCGGCGACTCGTCCCTCCCCGAAGCATCCCGGCCGACCTGGCGGCCGACCTGGCAGCCGACGACCCGTCAAGCAGATTGCGAGTACGGGAAGACCGGATGATTCTGCAAGGATTCCCACAGCTTCAGGTTTGGGGAACTTTTTACAAGAAATCAAAGAATACTATTAACTTCCAGAGATAATGCTCATTCTATAATACTGGGTTTTCTCTATATAGTATATTCTGTTTTAATTACTGGAGTATTAGAAGCTAATTCCCCCACTGCTGGCTGCGGCAGGTTCTGGTGGTGAGGCAGGCTAACCGCTCTTCTCCCCTAGTGGGGCACTAAATAGACCATGTGATGTGGTCAGGACCTCCACCCCCCCCACGGGGTGCGAAGTCCCTCCTCCCCGCTGCACTCTGCCTCTCTTTCTCGCTCCACTGGGCATCAGATTGGAGCGGGCATTCCTCCGGATCAGCCGGGGGAGAAAGGCCGACGCGCTCAGCCGCCGAGCCTTCCGGAGATGGGAACGGGTGTGCGCCCACGTGCACGCCCACGTGCGCGATGGCCGACAGCAGCGGGGTCACCGGTGGGGCGCACAGGGGGACCTGGTAGGAGCCGACAACTGTGGAGTGTCAGTGAGTGTTAGGGCAGTAGTGGCAGAGTTCAGGCCGAGCAGCTGGTCCTGTCGTGGCCCGGGGCGAGACGCCCTGTGTTGGGACGCCCGGCCCCCTGTGGTGCAGAAGAGCTCAGAGCTCAAGAAGATTGAGTATTCTTAAAATGAATGGATGTTGAAGGAAGGACACAATCTTTATATGACTTGGTTGTAAAACCTCTGTCAGAAAATGATTTAATAACGATACCAATAACTTGGCTATACAAGAGGTTTTTGGTCTGATTTGAACAGGTTAACATCAGGAATGCATAAATATTTTTCCTGCAGACTTTGGAAGGATCCTTCACAGTAATGGCTTGCATGGAAATGGATAACATTAAAAAAATATACTGGTGGTAATCTAACGTGGGTTTATTGTAGGAATTTTATTGTGAGAACGTTTTCAACATGTAGAGTCAGTGATCCATGTTGATGTGAGCATCAGACCATCAAGCTGACATGACAATGTAACTATTCTCTCTCAACAAAATGTCACAAGAAAACAATCGGAGGACAGCTGTTTATACCTTCCACTGCTGATACACACACACACACACACACACACTCACACACTCACACACACACACCGAGCACCAAGCTCCACTCTTCTCGCTGTCTCCGGAGAACAGCGTTACACACAGCCCTGCTGTGCTTGCATCAGTCGGAAAGCCACAGAGGCTCTGGGATTAAGGGCTTGAGCCAAACCAGGCAGACACAGCAGTCTCAACAGGATTACGGTGTGGACTAGCAGATTAACCCACCTCTGGATGTTCGATCACACATGTGCTCTGATTTCTCATATCTTCTGTGAGGAAATAAAGACGCTTTGTGACCATAATGGAATGTGATGAATGTAACCTTTAATTTTTAACTTCATTATTCAACGTAATGCACATTATCCAAAAGCTATTATGAATTATTCAATAACTACACTGAAAATTTCCAAACTAATATGAAATATATACAAGTGCAAAAATGAGGAGCCCCTGACAGGTCCTTGAAGTGTAAGGGGTGAAATAAGGCAATACGAGGCTAGAATTAGTCTTCTGTTTAAACTGAAACTGTTCCCTTTGCAATTGGGTTTGGAGTTTAAAAGAAAATTTCCAAGAGGACACGCAAAAAAACCATCTCACGGTTCCTCGCATAATTGAAAATGCAATGTGGAATAAAACAGGCAGCCGAGAACACAAGGCTTCATGCAGACGGTTGATACTCATTAACCGAACCTTTGTGAGGGGAAAATCAGCTGTTCTGAACAGAAAATATCCAACCTTGAGTCCTGCCACGAGAGAGAGAGAGAGAGAGAGAGGGAGAGAGAGGGAGGGAGGGAGATCTCATGTTTATTCATTAGTCTGTGCACTTACACCGTTCGTGTTTGTTTAGAACGATGCAGCCGAATAATGTAGTGTGAGTGTCTGCTTTCCATAAGCAAACAAAGCAGCAACTCTCACCGGCGAGCTGTTTGTTACGCGATGACACGAATCGAGCGGTTAATCAGATCCTTATCATGAGTGCAGGGTGATGCTCGGCGTGTCAGTGCAGGTAAAGGGAGTGATCGCCAGGCGAGACCTACAGCCCCGCAGCAGAGACAGAGACAGCGACAGCGACTGCCGGGATCTACAAGAGTTCAAATCAGAGAGATAAGTGTTTCTGATACAGACGTGTCAATCAGATCTGTTGTATTTTGTTCATCTTTTTGTCAGTCCTTTTATTTTCTCGGGCGTAATGTTGTTAGGGAAAGCATAAATAATGCTTTTTACAAAAGTCCCTTTATATAAAGGTAACACAAAGCTGTTGTGTCTTTCCAAAGCTAAATGTATGTTATGCTTGTTACTGTTTGCAACAGTTTCCAATTGTTCCAGTTCAACAGAAGCACATATCCACTGTACTTTGCAAAAGCTTTGAACTCCCAAGTGTTTTGGTATTTATGTTATGTATGCCTAAACAACAAGCAAACAAACATACAAACACAAACAAAAACAGTGGCACCAATACCACCAACTCTTCCGTTCGGTTTGTCTGGTCTCCCCCTCCCTGTCGAAGTGCTTCCACACAGGTCAGGTTAAGGGGTAGAGCTGTAACTGGACAGATGTAGGCCTTCAAGGGGCAGTGCTCTAACTGGACGTATATAGGCCTTCAAGGGGCAGTGCTCTAACTGGACTTATATAGGCCTTCAAGGGGCAGTGCTCTAACTGGACGTATATAGGCCTTCAAGGGGCAGTGCTCTAACTGGACGTATATAGGCCTTCAAGGGGCAGTGCTCTAACTGGACGTATATAGGCCTTCAAGGCGTGGCAGTACATTTGGAGATGTTATCTGGCGCCGCGTGGTTCTGTGCGGCAGGAACACATGCAGCATGTATTTCACTGCAGGATCCAACATCTTCCTGGACTTCCACTCCAGACTCCGACCTCCTCATTACCTCTGATCGCATCATGGTGTATTTGCATTGTTTTATTGTGGTACCATTTGTTTGTGCGTACTACTCAGACAAATCTCTTGTCATCTCTTGAAGACATTTGGACAGTGCTGCATTAAAGCAGACAATACCTGGAATTCTACAAGGCCACAAATCAGTCTCCATAAAGCAGGAGCTACTGAGACAGGGCCGTCTGGCCACAGTGCTGGATAACAATGTCAAACACTGGTGCAGTTGGAATCTGCCTGTACCCTGCTGTAGAATGTGGAGAAGAAGAAGAAGAAGGAGGAAAAAAAGTGGGTATTGGTTTCAGAGGATCACAGTTCTCTCATTAGGAAGAGAGAGTCTTCATTTAAGGCGACTCTGAGAGCTCTTTGAGCAGGACAGAGATATTTACATTTAAAAGAGTCAGAGTGGCTGACTGCAGCTCCTTCTCTCCTTAATTGCAGGCTTCAGTTGTCCATGAATCTATCCGCTTCATTGCGGGCTCTCATTAACCGACAGAGGCCAACATGCGCACACGCGCACACACACACACACACACACACACACACGCACACTCTCACACACACACACACACACACACACACACAGGAGAGCCAAGTGAAAGAGACACAAACAATCTGTAGGGATTATACTCTAATCCTGTTTGCACTTTCATCCTCCCAGGGAATCTCGGGGGACCTCCCTCTCCAATGAGGGATTAAAAAAGACATTCCTTTATCGAGATATGGATGAACTTTAGCAAATTAACCACACAAAGGGATTGCTTTTTACCACAGCCTCGTGCCTTACTCTAAGAATTAGTTCAAGAACAAACAGATGTTTGGCTTTTTGAAGAAAATAAATAAGGCTTTGAGCTTTTAGTTTGTTTTCTGTGTTTACTGGTCATTTTCACCCATTAACTCAAAGAAAGGTGTTCTGAAAATTACAGAGCAATTAGTGCCTGTGTTCTGCTGACTGTTGCTTTTTGTAAAACCATCAAACATCTAGACATATCGGCAGCTCTGAAGCAAAGGTGAGCCAAGCTGCCCGCACTGTGGAGACAGAACAGCCGCGGCGGGGCTGAGTGTGTCTGTCCTCGCCGCTGAAGCCCTGCACACCCCGTGGGGGTATCTGGCCCTGGATATCTGACCCTGGCTGGGGTCACAGTGCTCGGCCACTTCTGCCCTTCCGCTGCGCGCTCGTCCTGTCCGGGGCCACAGGTGGACCCAGACGCAGCCAGAATACGTCACTCAACACACACAGCACACACAACAGCAGCACGGCAATGCAGATGGAAACAGCAACCCCCCAACACACACACACAAGCGCACACACACATGCATGCACGTTCACACACATATATACACTGGCATGCATTCACGCACGCACGCACAAACACGAATGCACACACACACAAATATACATGCACACTCGCAAACATGCACCCACACATAAACATACACACAGACACACTCACAGACAAAAGCACTCGAGTGCGTGCCTGCCTATTAGCTTATTGTTACTTCACATCCCATCCAGACCCACTGCACAGCTACTATTTCCATTACTCTGCTAATTGCTCGTGTCCAAACTGATATGCAGCTCAGAAGCAACACTATGAAGAACAGGATGCTACAGTGTGCACTATAAGCTCCTATAAACTGCAACCGTGAACCTGAGGTCATGAAATACAGGCTTGCAGGCATTCACATCTCCATAGAGACTGGTAATGACTTACTCTCACACTGTACATCACTCCTCACCTCTGCTGACACCCCTGTCACACCTCCCACAGGCCACCGGATGGCATAATGCGCACACACCGATAGGCTAGAGGCTACAGAGCCTCCTGACATCCAGCCAATCACTGACACGCTTTCACCCCCGTCGGCTTGGACAACTATGAGACTCTGCAGTGGATTGGCCGGGTCAAGAAGTGATGATCGGACACTCGTTGTGACCTTTCAAAGACAAGAAGGGAAAAAATGGGGCTTAAAAAAAACAGTGCTTTAATTGGAGTGTTCTACATGTCTTCACAGGGCTGGATTCGTTGTATTGCTCCTGAGGTGAGACCTGTCAGGTTTTACCAGATCACTAGTGTGACTAGTTTATTTTTATTCCTTTGAGAGTCACCTTTCCTGTGAACTGTCTTGGCCTTGATACAACATGTAAAAGTTATCTGAGTTGCAAAAACTGTTTAAAAACAATCTGACTAGAAAAACACTGAACAGGAACTTAGTGGAGTTGCTGACAGCTTCTTTTCTACTGTGCACACACGGTATATAAATTGACTAGTCTGCCTTAAAATGGTCTGCATGAGCTGGCATGAGATTTTATAATAAAATAGCCCATCCAGAGCTACAGTTCCTAGCACTTCACACTCCCGGGTGACCTTGGCTAACCTCGTCCTAGATCTAGTGTTCTTCTCAAGTCTTTCGTGGGGAAGCGAATAAAACAGAAGCCATTTGAGGTTTTGTCAAGGTAACAAGACTCGCTCATCTGGCAACATCTGTTAATTATTTGCTCGCATTCTCAGGAGAGGAATATGAAGTCAGGTCGTTAAGACGATATTCTCAAGTCGCTCCGATGAGAGACGCCGCGTGCTCTGTCGGAAGCAAAACGCCTCACCGCACCAATAACTCCCGGTGTCATCCGGAGGCGTCCACGCCGACGGAGACTTACAGTTACATTACAGAGATTCACAGCTCTCTGTCTCTCCCCTGCGCAAGCTTCCACTGCTCCGTGCTGCCGGACCTCTCCCTCCGCACCGAGCCCCCCCCCCTCGCCGCCCGCCGGAGACAGAGATGGAAGTTGAGGCGGTAAAAGTTTATTATCCTGCGGCGGGGCCCGAGTTGTTCCAGGACTGCCGCCGCCGCCGCCGCCGCTGCTGCTGGCTGGGCCCCTGCGGATTTATGGCGTATGACACGCACGTCTTTAATTTGGAACCCGACACTTCCCGCCGCTCGTGGCTCACTTTAGAACTGCGGCACTCGCGCACCCGCCTGGGGTCAGAGGTTAAGTAAAGGAAGGGAAGTCCCAGCTCCGGGAGAAGGATGAGAGCTGAAGGTTAGGGTGACGGGGTTGGTGGATGGGGTGGAGTTAAGAGTCAGGACAGGACCATTGTGGGGTCAAAGGTTTAACTGCGACTTCCAGTTTGGGAAATGGGCGGGAGGGGGGGGGTTGCTACCATCACAGGAGGCTGTTAAAGAAGAGCTAAACAGAATATCCTGCCAGTCTTTTATTTGGTTGACGGGTCAGCACGTTACAGTCCGGATCCTCTTTCAAGCCTCTTATTTCTCTCCCTCTGTCTTTCTTTCCCTCCTCCTCTCCCTGGCGTGACACCTTTACGGCCGCGGCTCCGCCTCCCCTCCCCCCACCCAGGAGGACCGCCCCCGAAGTCGGTAACACGGTCCACTGGCTCCTCACCGCCTAGCCGTCTTGTAGAGGCATATAAGTTTATTTAGTGTGAACGTCCCGCCACGGTCTGTGCTCCTGACCCAGTAGGGGAGCACAGTAAAGGCCGGCCCTGGCTGGGACGGAGGCACGGGAGGTGCTGGAGGCGTGGGAGGGGGATTTAGGAGTTGCTAGCCTCACCTCTGTCTCCACGCATTTCCATCCTGTTACACAAGGCCCCGCACGGGAACACAGATGCTAACCGGCCTCAGGACGCCACCCCACTGCCTCTGGTCTGCCGGCCATCCACCGGTGCCAATTCCCATGAAAAGTTACAAACCGCTGGGCCCACAGGCCAGTTTGACAGTTATAGCTTCCGATTTTCTCACAGCTGTATCATGTTATGACACAAAATCACACCTGGCTTGTTGCGAAGGCTGTGTATCCTGCAAAGATATCGACTTGGTCCAACAGATGTGACTGCTTTCTATTTCAATGCAACACTACTCTGTTTCTGTGTAACACTTTTTATGTGTAAGACTGAATTTGTCTTTTAGAAGTAGAATATGCTTATGAGGTGTCTTGTAATCATAGCATATATGATGAGATTTTCTCACATCATCAAGTTGAAAGAAAAGCAGGGCTCTCTGACCTGCTGGTGTCTTACTTCACAAAGATCTTCAGAAGATCTTGCTTTTTGAATGTGGAATCCAGCAGAGATGTGTAGTTGAACGAGACATTTTCTAGATCTCCATTCAAATCTGGCTGCAAGTCAACCTGGCAACTCACGGAGAGGTTTTATTTGTGAGTAATTATAACACAACAGTTCCCTTCAGTGTCCACCTACCCTAATGTTATCATAGTTGATTACTGACTGGGCAATTAGCATGTAACAAAGGCATGTGCTCAGAGGTCAAAGGCCACATTATTGCCAGGACCTGCAGGTGGAGCTGCTTTACGAAGCTGCGGTGAGAGGAAATGAGAATCCGTCCAACACAATGAAACCAATTACATTTCACGTGACAGGATTTTAATAACTGAGCAATCAATGAATCGGTCCCGTGACAGGGCCACTAAAGGACTCTGTGCCATGATCCCCGATGTTCCACACTGAGACTAATTAGACCGAAGCGAATCAATTAGGCATCCTCTGTTCAGGCGTTTTAAGACTTGTCCATAGCGAACAAACCAAAACACATAAAAGGGAGACCTCAGTCATGTATTTATTTCCTAACAATGTGTTCAGTCAGCGTTGGCTCTGTTTTCTATTCTATTTGCTATATTCAGCCAATGTTTTTATAATATAGAGCAGCGTGTGTGTGAACATGTCGGTGTGTGTGTGTGTGTGTGTCACTGTGTGCGGACGTGTCATTGTCTGCGGACATGTTGGTGTATGTGGACGTGTAAGTGTGTGTGGACGTGTCGGTGTGTGTGGATGTGTTGGTGTGTGAGGACGTGTCAGTGTGTGTGTGTGTACATGACGGTGTGTGCGGACATGACGGTGTATGTGAGGACGTGTGTGTGCAAAAGTGTCATTGTGTGTGCATACATGTAAGTGTGTGTGGACATGTCGTGTGTGTACGGTGTGTGTGGACGTGACTGTGTGGGTGCAGACGTGTGTGTGTGGACATGTCGGTGTGTGTGCAGACATGTAAGTGTGTGTGGACGTGTCGCGTGGACGTGTCGGTGTGTGTGGACATCCACACATGTATACACATACACCGACGTGTGGACATGTGCGGATGGGTCGGTGTGTGTGGACGTAATGGTGTGCGCGAACATGTCTGCGTCTGTGCGGACATGTGTGTGCGGATGTGTGTGTGTGTGAAAGTGACGGTGCATGTGTGGACATAGCAGTGTGTGTATAGACATGTCCGTGTGTGCGCGGACATGTCAGTGTGTGTGTGCGGAAGTGTCAGTGCGTGAGGACGTGTCGGTGTACGCCGATGTGTCAGTCAGAGCACCAGTGCTGTGATTTGCTTGACTGTGCAAACGATTCCTGACTTCCGCCTTAGATCCCTTCCATGAGGTGTTTACGTCCACAGGATCCACTTTTGCTGGAAATTCTTCCTGGATCACACCATTCTCTGTTTACTCTCCACACGGTTGTACGAACCTCGTTTGAAGTTGCGTCGATCGTGTAATTTTCCCATTCTAGTAAATAAGTAAGTAAATTTTATTTATAAAGCACTTTCTATGCCACCAAGGTTGCCCAAAGTGCTGTACATATTCTAACAAATAGTATATAAAATACAAAAAATAAATAAAATACACAAAAATAAAATAAAATAAAATAACAACATAAAAATACATCAATGCACCAAAACATTACCACATTACTTACTAAACAAATGCAAGTTTATATAAATGGGTTTTTAAACCTGCTTTAAAAGCCGAGACAGAGGTAGAATGGCAGATATCAGGTGGTAGGTTATTCCACAGTCTCGGAGCGTACACTGAAAATGCAAGTTTAAACGAGTCCTGGGGACAACTAATAAGTTCTGAGATGAAGATCTCAGCGAGCGCTGCCTGATTGGAGATTGTAGCAAATCTGAGATGTAAGAAGAGTCCCATTTAGTGCTTTAAAAAGAAATAAAAGCACTTTAAATTGTATTCTATATTGTACTGGTAACCAGTGAAGTGAGGCGAGGACTGGTGTAATGTGTTCTCTTTTCTTGGTTCTGGTTAATAATCTGCATGCTGCATTCTGGACTAACTGTAAACATTGTAATAGGTACTGGTTAATATATATTTATACTGTATAAAGAATTACAGTTGTCAATTCGTGAAGTTATAAAGGCATGAATGACCTTCTCAAGGTCAGCAAAACTGAGAAAAGGCTTTAGCCTTACAATGTTTCTGAAGTGGAAGAAGCTACTTTTTACCACAGAGTTGATTTGTTTATCAAATCTGAGGCCAGAGTCAAAAACAACACCAAGATTTCTCACTGACGACTTTACACATGATGATAATAGACCAAGGTTATCAGAAACAACAGTAGTGCAATGCGGAGACCCAAAACTAATCTCTGTTTTAGGCTGGATTCACACTGAAACAGAACACTTGCTGACATGATTTTGTGTACTCTGGGGTCACATGTCTAGAGAAGCTCTATCCATGAAAGGGCAGGTGTCTCTATTATATATGTGTGTACTTCACATACTATACTATATGGCACTACAGTTGCATACTACACTATATTCCTATATTATAGCACTTTGCATACAATCTAGGCTATGTTACTATACATCACACACATGCCTCCAGGCAGTATGATTCGAGGCTCGTAACAGCCATCTTGTGTCAAGGCAGTCTCTCTGGGCAGCTTTAAGGGTGTCACCAGGCCCGTGGTGAACAGCTGGGAAGCATAAAAGCGTGAGACACAGAGTCTCAATCACCGCCCAAAGGCTCCATGCTAACCAAGTGCGGATCGGAGCGTTCTGCCCTCCCGAGGAGCGTGAGCGTATCCAGGACAGAAGGTGAGCAGTAGGCACCGCAGAAACGAGCGAGAGCCCCGACGTGCTACCTCAGCGGCTGGCTTCGCATCAGGTTCGCGAGAACCACATCAAAAGAACGTTCTGGAATAATTAGCAGCGGGATTGAATCTTTTTTTTTTCTTCCTTCCCAACAAATGTGCCGCGCGTTTTTTTATTTTTTTGCAAGCCACTTTTCTGAGTCTGACCATGTGACTCGGGTCTGGGCGATGTGAACCCTGAACCACGGGCGACAGGCGCAAGAACAAAAGGAGCGGAGGCTTCCGGGCGGCGGCGGGCGCTGCGTTCCTGGCATGGAGAGGCAGCGGGCGCTGGCACTCGGCCTGTGGTGGCAGGCTGAGTAGGGCGGGGTTTGGGGAAGGGCCCCCACGGCGCAGAGCAGGCTGAGACGGCACCCCCGCCAGGCCCAACCCAAGAGGAGGGCTCCGCCTCCACCCGACCGCCATTGTAGAGTAGCGGCAGGTACTTCCCCTGTCCCAGCATGCAACAGACTCGGCTCGCTGGGTTGGCAGAGGAGTGGGTGGGTGGTTGGGGTTGGGGGGGGTTTAAGGGGGTGCCTCCTTCTCCGATCCGTATTTATTAATTCTTTTGATTTGCAGGTGGGTTTATTCTTTCATTTGATGGTTGCACATTCCCTTTGTAGCCGCACTGTACAAAAGCCCAGGGGAGCAGAGGCTTTCCAGCGCGTTTGGAGCATGAATTGCAAATGAGAAAGGTGGTGGGGTAATCGAGAATGCTGGATACTGCTGAAGTTTTGACCATTACAGAGGACAGGACAAGCTAGCAGGTGTGTGTGTGTGTGTGTGTGTGTGTGTGTGTGTGTTAGTGTGCATGTTTGTGTGTGTGTGTGTGTAAAAGCACTGAGCATCTGGTCAAGTGTATAATCACTAATCATTTCATTTAGGTCTTCAACAGGGCACTGCCCATTTCTCTCTCTCTCTTTCTCTCTGTCTCTCTCTCATTCTCTCTCTCTCTCTCTCCCCCACTCTTGCTCACTGCCCTGTAGATTGCTACTTAACCCCCTGCAGAGGTTCACAGTGGCCCATTGTGGGGTGGGGAAGCTAATCTTGATTGATTTTTTCCCAGGCGCTGCACATCCCCTTGAGTGGCTTAATGTCCTTTAACTTGCAGCCTGGGACCATGTTAACACACTCAGCTGGACCTGAGAGAGAGCAGCAAAAGGCGCTGGCCACTCCCACTGTGGGAGGGATATCATAGAGTGATGATTCTATAGCAAAAGTGTACGCAGCACCGCGGGGATGAGAAAAGACAACACAAATCCCTTTACACCGTGTTCACACTTTGCTATGCGAGTTCGCGTAGCTTGATTGGATCCTTACGAGTGCGCTTAGATGCATCTGATTGTTCTGCATATTGTAGAACGTGGACCTGGCACACATAACACCCATTATGCAGTCAGTTGGGTGGGTCAGGGATTTTGTAAAGGGGCAAGAAACCCCAGGAGGACTTAGAGGTGGACGATCCAAAATCCAGAAGGTTTGAAGTCCAGAGGGCATTTGAGTGAAGAGACTGAAGGAGTTTTAAAGCACATTCAACTCTGTGGTCAGGGCCAGGGGTCAGAGTAGTGGTGACAACATTCCTTGTTCTACTCTCTCTCTCTCTCTCTCTCGCTCCCTCCCTTTCAGTCCATCTCTCTTTCTCCCTGCCATTTGGCACCCCGAGGCCAGGGGCCTGTCAGTGTCAGTTGGGCTGAGAGATCGGGGTCCTGGCCAGCAGGGTCTTGTGGATCCAGGGCTGCTGCTTCCTCCAACCAAGTCTGGGAAGGGGAAAAAAAGGGGGCCACATTCCACGGAGTCAAACTGCCAGCGTGCCCCACTCACCCCACTCGCCCCCTGCTCCTGACGCCCCCAACCACCCCTCCGAGTTTTTCTGCAAAGCGGAGCCATGAATGAGATTAACAAAAGCGTTCTGTAAGAGCCCTTCTTGGCCGCCTTCCATGTCAACAGCTCTCGGGGTCAGAGGTCGCACTAACTACATTCATTCCCAGCAGACCCTGCCGCTCTGCAACAACACAGGCTGCCCGAGTCCGGTAACAGCGGCAGAAAGAGCGGACCAGGGGGTGGGGAGATGGGGGGGGGTTAGTTAGTCCTCTGTTAATCCCCTGAGATATTCCAGATCTCTCCACATGTTTCTGCTCAATTAAAGCAATATCACACCTTGCAAATGGAACAGCAAGAGAAAAAGGAAGGTGTGGGTGGGGGGATGGGGGGGGGGTTGTGGAGGTGAAAGAGAGAGAGAAAGACAGAGAGAGTGAAAGAGAGAGAGAAAGAGAGAGAGAGGCCTTATTATTGTGCGAACATTTATGGTCTCCCTAACACATGGTTCCGAGCACCTGATTTCACTCAGTGAAGAAAGGCTGTGGGCTCTCAGCTTGGCTCTATAAAAGTGGCAGTCACCGCTTCACAGATACACGCCACACCTGGCCAAAATCTGCCGCGTCCAACAAAGGGGCCGATTTAATCTGATTACATGTGAATGGGCAAAAATATGCATGTGTGAGGTGTGAATATCAGTTCTGGCGACGACGCGGAGAGAAGCGAGAGAAAAGGCAGATGAAAATGAGAAATGAGAGAAACAGAGAGAGACGGGTGGGGAGTTGCCAGGAATGCTCTCCAGTTTCTCTCTTTCCGCGAGCGTGCCTTTTTATCTTTGCTTTCGCGGGGTTTTCTCTTTTAGCCGCATCCAGAGCTCCTCCCCAGCCCCCTGCTGAGACCCAGCCCAGTCGTGAGCACCGCCACATGGGCCCGGCCCCAGCCAGCTGCAGGCCCCCTGGATCTCACCACAGAGAGAAAGAAACATAGAGAGAAACGTGGAAAAAAGAAGAACACGTGTGTGTGTGTGTGCGTGTGTGTGTGTGTGTATTGGAGAACAGGAGACAGAAGGGAGAACCACTTGATGACAGACGGAGTTTTGTGGGGCGGAGGTGCACCATTTCAAGACAAAACAGAGTGAACTGGAGTGCTAAAGTTTCAAAGGGCCTGAGCGTGAGGATTTCCACAGGGCTTGGCTTCCTCTGGGGAAACTGGCCAGCAAATGATCAGTAGGTCAATTGTCAGCCAATTACAAGTCCACCAGCAAACCACCCGGCAACCACCAAGCAACCATCAAATCCATAATCTTGAATGACAGACAACAGAAATCATGCATCTATTATAGTCACTGTGGATCACTGGGTAAAGAGGGAATTATTGAGGAAACGATAAGCAACGTGAGAAATCAGAGGACCCACAAATCAAACCCATAGTTATCAGCTGATCTATAAAGTCCTTACCAGTAGCAAAAACATGGACCAGGGGTGAGACCAATTTACTCTTCTGCTTAATCTTCCTTGTCCCCCTACAGTACCCCTACAGTCCTCCTATAGTACCCCTACATTCCCCATACAGTTCTCCTCAACGCAACAGAGTACATTCAGAACACTGCGACCAGCCCGCCTGCACCGGGTCAATGAGAAATTAGAACCGTGTCATCTATGTACCGCGGGGGATCCAAAAGTCTCTGATGTCTCAGGGATGTCTGTGGAACAGATTGACGGGTGGAGCCACCTCAGTGCTGCTACATCAGTGTCACAGAATCAGACTATGTTATAACCCAAGCTTGGTTATAGTGTTCAGGGTTACGGTATTCAGGGTTACGGTGTACAGGGTTATGGTGTTCAGGGTTACGGTGTACAGGCAGGAAGGTTAACACCAGGGCAGGATGGTCTGCACCAGGATGGTGATCTGCTGGAGTCGAGCTGGACATGTGTAAAGGACATTCACGATCAATTTCTAAAATAATAAATAAAATCGAAAAATAAATAATTTTATCCCTTAAGCTAATAGCCAGTCACGTGGATAGGTACCCTGGCCCATCCTTTATGCTAACAGCCAGTCATGTGGATAGGTACCCTAGCCATCCTTTAAGCTAACAGCCAGTCACATGGATAGGTACCCTGGCCAAACTTTATGCTAACAGCCAGTCACGTGGATAGGTACCCTGGCCCATCCTTTATGCTAACAGCCAGTCACGTGGATAGGTACCCTGGCCCATCCTTTAAGCTAACAGCCAGTCACATGGATAGGTACCCTGGCCCATCCTTTGTGCTAACAGCCAGTCACGTGGATAGGTACCCTGGCCCATCCTTTATGCTAAAAGCCAGTCACGTGGATAGGTACCCTGGCCATCCTTTATGCTAACAGCCAGTCACGTGGATAGGTACCCTGGCCCATCCTTTATGCTAACAGCCAGTCACGTGGATAGGTACCCTGGCCCATCCTTTATGCTAACAGCCAGTCATGTGGATAGGTACCCTGGCCCATCCTTTATGCTAACAGCCAGTCACGTGGATAGGTACCCTGGCCCATCCTTTAAGCTAACAGCCAGTCACGTGGATAGGTACCCTGGCCAACCTTTATACTAACAGCCAGTCACGTGGATAGGTACCCTGGCCATCCTTTATGCTAACAGCCAGTCACGTGGATAGGTACCCTGGCCCATCCTTTATGCTAACAGCCAGTCACGTGGATAGGTACCCTGGCCCATCCTTTATGCTAACAGCCAGTCACGTGGATAGGTACCCTGGCCCATCCTTTATGCTAACAGCCAGTCACGTGGATAGGTACCCTGGCCCATCCTTTAAGCTAACAGCCAGTCACGTGGATAGGTACCCTGGCCAACCTTTATACTAACAGCCAGTCACGTGGATAGGTACCCTGGCCATCCTTTATGCTAACAGCCAGTCACGTGGATAGGTACCCTGGCCCATCCTTTATGCTAACAGCCAGTCACCTTTAATAGGTACCCTGGCCCATCCTTTAAGCTAACAGCCAGTCACGTGGATAGGTACCCTGGCCAACCTTTATACTAACAGCCAGTCACGTGGATAGGTACCCTGGCCATCCTTTATGCTAACAGCCAGTCACGTGGATAGGTACCCTGGCCCATCCTTTATGCTAACAGCCAGTCACGTGGATAGGTACCCTGGCCCATCCTTTATGCTAACAGCCAGTCACGTGGATAGGTACCCTGGCACTCCCGCTAGGCTAGCAGCCAGCTGCCTGCGCTGGGTGCCCCGGCCTCTGTACAGACTGGCCTGAACAAATCTGAGCGGCTGTTTGTTTTAATGCACAGGATGCGCTGCTGCCTAAACAGATTGGAGGCGGCACAGAGTGATAAATAATTCACCTCTGACAGCAGGTCCATGCGAGCATGCAAGCACACACACACACACACGTGCACACACACATGCACACATCTTTGATGCTTGGCTGCTGTGGCAAAACCATTGGAGTTTATGCTCGACCTGCGTAGCCTCTTGTGATATGATCCTACAAACACACGCACACAGACACGTGCAGACAAACACCCATCCACCCCCCCCCCCACACACACACACACACACACACACACACACACCTTCATTTCTTACCCACTTACACAAATTCACTATCTCCTCCCACTCAGGGTGTTTCTCATGCTCTTTTACTGATGAGTCACCAGCCATCACACACACACACACACACACACACACTGCCCAAGCGTGAGAGATGGGGGTGCAGGAAGAGGCGCTGCAGGACTGCAGGACTGCGGGACTGCCCAGCACTGCTGCTCTGAGTCAGGAACACTGAACACAGATCTTCACCTTGGCCAAAGTGACCCTGACAGCAACGAGGATTCGATGGACGATCTGTTCCATCCCTCCATCTCTGACCATTGCACCCTCGAAATGCGCCTCATCGATGCTACTCAGTAATGTTCATAATGTGATGGTGGTCAGAGGCCGCGCCTGGCCAGAGGTCAGGTGCCTGGTCAGTTTGGCCAGAGGTCGTGTCTGACCGTGCCTTTCAGCCTTGTTCTCTGTGCTTGACTTAGAGTGAGTGCAATCGGTCAACAGAGGGCGCTAGCACTCAATGGAGCATGTAAGTGCTCTCCAGGTCAAAGTTGTCACAAATGGCATTACAGCGCTCTGGGCACACAGCCTGGACGGAGATTACAGATGCTAGAAATATTTCAGTAAACACTTCAGGACAAGCGAGAGCAATCTCAAGCACAACATTGAGTCACATATTGTGAAATAGCAGACGTTGATGGCTGTTGACAGGAAACAGTAATGTCTGTAGTTTTGTGGTAGAAACTAAAGAACAAAAGGTAAACAAACATAAAAACAGTGAAACCTACAAAATCATGAAATACAAAATACACTTGATGTCTTCAAAGCTCCCTCGTATGAAAAAAAAGTGTGGCCAGTTGACACTGACCCTACAAATCCTTGTCTAGGCCAGTGTGACAGAGTTGTCTGGACTTCTCTAAATCACAGCTAACCTCAGAGCAGCCCTCGGAAACGGTGAGAGTGACCTGCAGCTCCTTCATGTGAAAGGTAAAGTTTGCAGGATTTTAAAGGGGAAGGGACAAGACCAGTGTACATTTGGCCAAAATGAAAAAGGAGCCCTTAAAGAGAGTGCAGCCACATGAGGACTTAAAGGCCATGTTAAATACTGACAGTTTCATAGGATAGTAACCGATGTCACAAAGTTATGCTGTTACTTATTCAAGTAACTTATTTGAAATCAAATAAACAAACACGGACAGTCTACATGACACTTTCTTTTAAAACAAAACCTTAGCTTCAGCAACTTAAACCCTGAATTTATATCCTAAACTACACTCTATGTCTGAGCTACGATCACACACATTAATCTATAATATACACCCTACAAAGGCTATTCCTCTCACAACATATTGTAAACATCACAAAAGACTGAAGGTCTCTTTACTATACATGACAGAAAGAATTTGTGGTTTAGAATCATGGAAGCACCAGATGCTAATGGTGATTAGCTGCCCCGGCTCTAAGACCCCGTGGTGGAGTGGGCGACTGTGTAAAGTGAGAGGGGCTCCTGGTGCCAGTGTGGGCCCTCGAGAGTGGCAAGGAGCAGCTCTCCATACGTCTGCGCAGTTTCCTGTTTTACGGAAAAGAGGATAATTCACTCATATAACGGGAGCTGTAAATTTAAGTATTAGCTGCGCCACACCATATAATAGGGCAGGGCCTGGTGAAATGGGAGACAGATGAAGGTTGGGGAGGAGAGAGGAAGAGAAAGAGAGAGGAGAAAATGAAAGGGGGGGAGAAGTGGAGAGAGAGGAGGAGAAAATTACAACAACAAGTGAGAGAAAAGTAGAAAAGCTCAAGGAGAAGAGGAATATGAATGTTTTCATGTGAAAAGAGGAGTAAGGAGTAAGAGAAAGAGAAAGAAAGGAAGAGAGAAAGGACAAGATGAAGAGAAAAAAGAAGAGTTAAGAAGTTAAGGGAGAATGAGAGAAGAGAAGCGAAAGGAAGAGTTGGGCCTGAGGGAAATTGGACTGCTGTGTGCGGTGGAGTAAAAGAGGAGAGAGGATGGAAGGAGAACAGGGCGGGGGTGAGGGGGGAGGGGTGCGGGGCCGGGGCTGTGTTGCTAACAGGCCTCTGGGGAGTTAGCGCTTGACGGACCATATGGGTAACATAGGAAGAGGGAGAGTGAGAGAGAAAGAGAGGAGGGAGAGAGAAAGGGAGGAGGAGAGAGAGAGAAAGGGAGGAGGAGAGAGAGAAAGGGAGAGGGTGGCTCAAGCCCTCAGGCTGGCAAGGCTCCCTGCCGCAGTTTCAGCTGTTACCCATGAGACCCCGGGCCTCGGGAACATCGGCTCACCACAAAGACCACACTAGGAAGCACCATGCTACCTTCCTCTGTGTGGGCTGGGAGGCCCATCAGTCCGTGTTGGGAGAGCCCCCACTCCCATACAACTTAATCTACCTGTTCACCCACAGACTTGTTAAAAACCTCAAGGCTACTTCTCGCGTGTCCATCAGATTGCTTGAATAGCAAAGAACTACCGCTACTGCTAATTATCTCCAAAGGCATTTCAAAATGCTTGTGACACATCAGCCGCGCTTTTACGATTTACTCTCGATCAACTAAGAAGGAGTTAGTCTGTACTGACCCGTCCACGATGCTCTTGCAATGTTCTGCTGAAGATGCTGAAAGTTACCTCAGCTTCTAATTGGTCAAAAGTAAACGTCTGACTAATGGGGAACAACAGCTTTGGAGCTGCCAAGCTTGTAAGTGCTACGTCAGGAGCTACGTCAGGAGCCTCGCCCGCACTCGTTTGTGAGTAAGGAATTCTTTCTGTCAGTTATGGGAAAAAAATTCTTGAATGCTTTAGGTCATTTTACAGGTAATGATTCACACAGACGCTTATCACAGTCATAAACCTATTTGCTTTATTTTACTGGAAAACCCCAGTCTGGTCTGGTTCAGCGGGCTTGGGTTTTGTAAGTAAACAGTAAAAGTCCTGCCAGTAACTCTCAGAACAATGTGACTATATAGAAACATTAAACTAGGTGATAAAGCAAGCATTTCCTGCTGAACTGAGTAATATAAATATCTACCTGGTCTTTATTGTAATTGAAGGGCATTAGACTTTGGTGACATGAGCTGAACCACCAGTAGGCAGAACCTCCCAGTGTGGAATATTCCTCTGAGGGCGACGTGAGCGTGATGAGGGCTATTGTCATCACAATGGGCTGAGGCGTGCGCGCGCACACACACACACATATGCTGTCTCTCTCTATCTCACACATGTACCCACACACACACACACACACACACACACATATGGACCCAGAACTCTCTCACCTCCCACTGCAGGATTGATGAGTGGATCTTACACACACTGCATCATTTAGAGGAGGTTTCATTTTGAAGAAGCACCTGCAGAGGCCCTGGTCACCCCCACCAGTGACAAATTCACACACACACACACACACACACCACACACACACACACACACACACACACACACACACACACACACACACACATATGCTGTCTCTATCTTTCCCTCACACACACCCACACACACACACACGCACACACACACACACACATACATATGCTGTCTATCTCTATCTCTCCCTCACACACATACATACACACACACACATACACACACAGGCTGCTCCTCCTATCTACCCCCACCACCCTCCACCACATCCCCGCATGAAAAAAAAATCCCTCTGTTCAGCTTTAGATGACAAACAGCTAATTAATTTTTCCTCAGCCAGAGCAGGGCTGTGTGTGGTAGCAATATGGTTAAGGGCTGGGGAGGCATTGCCTTAAGCTAGAAATGGCAGATTAATTTAAGATGCGTTTACATGTGTAGCACTTACAGGAGAGCCTGTAATGGCTGCTGGTGGCTAGGAAGAGTGAGCCTGCCACCTCATTTCCTGCTGACCCTGGTCCTGGACTGCACAATAAAACCAAGTTTCAGGAACACTGGGCCCAGAGATATTACATACACACGGACTGCAGCCATCACCATAATACACACCGTCACAGTCTGTGAGCAACGTACATACGACTCATGTGCACTGGGAGAGAATACACATACACACGCGATTACTACAGTGTGATCCACATTTCTAAACCTCCCTCTCAGCATGCCACGAGGCAATGTCTCATGCGTCTCCCTTCAAATTTCACTCCGTCGCACTTATTAAGGCGTTCCGGGTTCCCTCCTTACGGTTATGGAGCAGACGCTCTCCGGCTGGCCCTGGTCTCCCGGTCCTTTGTATATAGCACGGTCTTTATTAGTTTCACACTTAAAATGATGTACAGAAAGGTTGCTTAACTGAAACGATTGGGCTTTTCGCTTTAACGAGTGCATGCATCATAAAACAATCTGAAGACAATAATCGTCCATCATTATTGAGACACGGGCGTAGCTTGGGGACTTGGCTTCTGGAGTGGGAAACAGATTAGTTGTAGGGGGAAGAAGCATCTTTAAGTGTGTATGCTAAAACATGCGAGCGCACACACACAGGCTGCCTGTGAGTAGTAGACAGAGGGAAGTTTGTGAGCGGCAAGAGTGTTGGGAGGTGTGTTTGGGTGTTGGTTTGTGTGTGTGCGCATGTGTGTGAGGTTGTGAGGGAGTACGGGGTTAGGTTCGGCCCTGTTTCAGTTAATCTGTGTTAATCTATGTCTAGATGTGTGTGCGTGTGAGAGTATGGCATCATTTGTGTGTGTGCACACATGTGTGTGTGTGTGTTGTGTGTCTGTGGGCGTGTGGTGGAGACACCCGCACCGTGCTGTGTAGCAGTCCTGCTCTCCTGGTCAGACCAGGCTTTAATTATTGTGGAAGCTGCTGTATTTTGGATGGGGGTTGTAGCTCATTCCCCCTGAGTCTGTCTGCGTGTGTGTGTGTGTGTGTGTGTGTGTGGCTGCGGTGAGAGGCAGCCAGGACAGAACCCTGCTGTTGACCCCCCTCCTTGAAGACTCCAGCACACTGCCACAGTCTCCCCTGGCTCTGATGCTGCCCACCTGCCACCTAATAAAAGCACACACACACACACACACACACACACATGTATGCATGCGTACACATGCACACACACACACATACACAGCCACACATTAATACACATGTGCCCACATACATAAATACTCACATACATACAACTTTGTTATGGACACTCAAGTATATATTTCTGTATAATCAATAGACAAATCGCCACACGTTCTATTATGTAGATAGAACAAGCACGGTGTGTGTGGGAAAAGGCCCTTTAGACTGTATGGATACAACATATCTGATTCTTTACTCACGAAATGCTCTTAGCCACACACACACACACACTCACTCACACACACACACACACACGCACACACACACACACACCCCTTTTCCTCCTCCCAGGCTGACATTATCCGGCTCACAGCAGCTGTCCATAAGTGTTGGCTGATCAATAGGTCTTCTCTCGCACTTGTATCGACGACGCAGCGCGCTCATTGATCACGTCCAGCCCCCGAGGCCCGGTCTTCAAATATAATTGGGTGTTGGGATGGGGCTCCGAATGACTGACAGCAGTCCGCACAACATAACAAACCAGGGGGCCTTCAACTTGGACCGACTCCGGAGCCCAGCTGATTGGCTCGTGCAGCCCAAGGCCGGGAGCATGACAAGTTCATAACAAAACGAGACTCCGCCCACGCCTCCGACACACACACACACACAGGTGCTGCTCCCGCCGCCCTCTGCCGCGACGTCCGTCAGCACCACTCGACCCACAGAAGCTCCTCGGGCCGCCGGACTGACCCAGTCCCGCCGCCACTCCGCACGTGTCCTATTCAAATCAGGCCCTTCTAAAAAAAAAATGTAACAAGTGTCTCAGAGATGATGAAAAGCCTTAATAACACAAAGCGTCCGTATTGATGCCTCATTATGAGGCAGACTCGAGTGTGCTACCAGGCCATTAGAGGCAATAACAAACACAAGATGCTCATTTGTTTCAATGAGCCACTCCGAATATTAGAGATTAATTGACATGGGGGGGGGGTTTGGTCCAACCACTAATATTCTAAAAAAGTTGGATGGTAGTCTGCCTTGCATAAATAAATGAAACAAAATCTATTTTTCTTCAATCCCCCCCAAAATAAACAAGAAAACAAACAAACAGAGAGCAAAGCTAGAGCACAACAAAGAGAACGAAAGGGGACTTAGCGCATAAAACAATGAAACAAGAGCAGGGATTGTTTCAATATTCTGTGTGTAAATTGCAGCCAGTGCCCCGCAGAGCAATAAAGTAATGAAGCTCTGAATACGTCCTGCTCTCCTCTTGGGTCCCGCAACAATAAGAAAGAGACGATCTGGCTGGGCCAATTGCTAAGCCTGGTTTAGAGTTGCCTTGGCGGGCCGGCTGTGGAGTGTGTGTGTGTGTGTGTGTGTGTGTGTGTGTGTGAGTGTGTGTGTGTGTGTGTGTGTGTGTGTGTGCGCATGAAGCTAGGATGGGCGGCTGAGACAGTTGGGATGCAGAGTTGCCGGGGGCGACGGGGCTGCTGACAGAGGCCGGTGTCCCAGAGCTCGGTGTTCTGATAATGAGGCCTTGCACACGCGCACACACACACACACACACTCACACTCACACACACACACGCACACACAGGCCCAGTGTGTATCCACAGGCATGGCCCAGTTATAACTACCAGACAAGGGCAGAACCACCGCACAGGGTGCTGTACATTACAACGACAAAGTGGCTTCCTTTAACAAAGCCATAAGCAGATACAGTAACAGAACTAAAAACTCTCAGTCTTTGATTATGAACAATACGATACAAAGAGAAATTATCCTGCCCAAACACTGTACACACATTGACCTGAATCCCTACCACTGTATATACTATCCATTCCCACACCTGCAGGAGATTACAGTCAACCTTTCACAGATCCATAACTTCATCAGGTGCAGAGAAGCACAGATTTGTGTCTAGCGCGTACCCGACGCATAGCGTAGAGAGCTGCTCGCCGCACTGCTGGGGCTGCTGCTTCTCACCATCTGTCCACTACACATTCATCTGCGCTGCTTCTGATCCTTCTGCAATGAAGAGGTTTGGAAGAGGAAGCACACGTCATCAGCACTGATGGTCTAATTCATGGCAGTGCATGGGAGGGCGAAACGGAGGAGTAATTCATCACACTGCTCACTAATTTTTCACCCCCCCCCCCTTTATTTCTTCAGCTGGCGTGAAGTGTGTCGCTTGGGTAGCACCGAGGGCGTGGGGAGCGGGGTGGGTGGGGTGGTGGGTTGAAGGAGGGGGGGGCATTTGGAAGGAGCTGAGGGCCCAGGGCATGAATATTCAGAAGGACGCTAGCCCTCTGTGGGCGTGGAGGCGTGGCCTGATCAGTTTGGCTATGCCCAGTCTAGGCCAAGCACCCTACACTGAGGACAGGGACAGGTAGCCTGCTGTCTGTGATAGTGGGTCATTGACTTGCAATAAATTCACCACATACAAAACCCCTTCCTCCCCAAACACACGCACACACACACACACCCACACACACACACACACGCAGACACACACACATACAGGTGCCTTTCTAGCTTTAACACTTCCCCTCACTTTCTCTTTCTCCCCTCAAACACTTAGGACACACAGGGAGACACAAACATGTGCACAAGGACAGACAGACAGACACACACACACACACACACCAAAAGGCATTATGCTAATCTCTGCCCCCTGGTCTGTCAGCGGAGAGTGAAGGTGAGCGGCGGCGGCTGCTCTCTGCCTTGGCTGGCCTTAGGGCCCAGGAGCCCAGCCTGACACAGGATCCCCTGATAGTTAGGATTAGTCCAGCTTGTTTAGGTAAACCAGGAGAGAGAGAGGGAGAGAGAGAGAGAGAGAGGGAGAGGGAGAGGGAGAGAGTGGGTGAAAGAGAGAGGGAGGAATGGAGGGAAAATGTTAAGGGAAGAGAGAGAGAGAGGGGGAGAGAGAGAAAGAGGGAGGGAGAGAGGGAGGGAAGAAGGGATACAGAGGGAGAAAGAGACAGGCAGAGAGAGAGAGGGATGCAGGGAAGGAGGAATGGAAAGGGGGGAGAGAGGGAGGGAAGGAGTGATGGAGAGAGAGGGAGCAGGGAAGGAAGACAGGGGAGAAATCAGGGTGTTTCGTGACTGCTACCTGGGATGTGTTGGAGCCAGAGTGCACACGCTGTTATCTGTTCAGTGGTGTAGCCCAATAATACAGTAATACAGACAGCACACTTAATAATACCGATGAGCACATTCAGGATGGCTGCTGCAGTGTGTGATCATGACCAGAGTCATTAACCACTTAGTCAGCACTGGCTGGTCCTCCACCACTAACATCAGATGACAAACGGAATAGACAGTCAGATCAGTGGTCTCGAAAATAGAGCAAAACATAGACAGAACCCAGTAATACACTCAGAGTGTTCCAGAGGAATGTAGTCATGGTTACAATCAGGCCCAATCAGCATTTCAGCTGGAGTTCGTGGATGTATAACACTGTTGCTGCAGCAGATGGATGTGATGAACAACATGCAGAGATTACACTGAGCAGCCTAGGGGAACTGCTGTAAGCAAATCCCTACTGCGACCACAGCTACAGCCTCTGTCTCCCAGGGAGCCCGCACACACACACACACACACACACTCACACACACACACTCACAAGTGCACACACACCACACATACACAACCCTGCTCACAGTGAAAAGTCATTTAACACAGTTACCAGAGAACAGAGCAAACCCTAAAATGATTAGTGCTATTTAGGAATGTGTAGGAGCTGCAACCCGTAGGAGCCGTTGTGTTGATGAGGGATTTCACCACTGCCTTCCACTTAGTGCAAAATCTATGGACGGTATTCGCCCATCCGGCCACAGGCAATGTCACCATGTAAGTCATGAGATAGCCATTATAGAATAATAAGGCAAATTAGCAATTCAGATGGACTACATTTTCATCCCCTTGAAACACACACACACACACACACACACATTTTGGTTCATCCTTAGGCTTGTAGAGAATGACACGTCTATTCTGGCTGTACAGTTTACTTCCATGGGTTCTCCAGACCCAGTACACAGTGGCAGTCCCATCCCAGACGCAGTCGCCGCGTGCGTCTCCCCGTCTCCCTGTGCTCCCATCCCAGTGCTCCCATCCCAGAGCTCATTGGTCCAGCACCACAGACGCCACTCTTTGCACGAGGAGGTTTTATTTTTACAGGAACATTCCTGCCCGGCATTAATGACACCGTGGCTTCGATCCGCTTCGTACGCCGTTTGAACCTCCCCATTAAACGGCTGACCTCTGACCCCAGGGTTCGCCGAGCCGGCATGCGCGTTTCCCGCTCCCTCGTCGTGCTCTCTCCACTATGAGGCGGATGGAAAAAAAAAAATAAAATAATATATATATATATATATATATATATATATATATATAAAGAAAGGCAGAATAAATAAGGAAGAAGGGGAGTGATTATCCTTTCGGCGACATTGCCCTCTAAAAAGAAGAGGGCGAGGATATTTTATTCAGTGATGTCAGGAGAGAGGGAGAGGGTTAGAGTCTGATATGACTGTGAGGGGAATGTGCCTCCTTTGATGAGGGACAGAGAGCAAAACTGCCTTTTTTCTCCAGATGTGAAAAAAAACAAACTAAACAAAACAAAGTCAAAGAAAAGACCAAATGCCACCACCAATTGTCGTCATGCTGACCGCTGAGGGCGTGGCACTGCGATAATGAAGGCGGATTAGGAACGCGTGGTTTCTACAAGGTCCTGTAGCGGTGCATCCTTTTTCAGGCATGCTATACAGAGTCACAGTGAGAGCGATTGGAGAAGAGAGGAGAAGAGGAGAGAAGAGGAGAGGAGGTCTCTTGGGGTGTAGGCCGTGGAGGCCCAGGGGTGATGTCAGCCTATTAAACTGATTTCACAGGTTCCCTTAACGAAGCCACTTGCCATTTGAAGGGCAGGAAACATCCCGTTTCGCCATGTTTTTCTCTCTCTCCACTCTTCCCTTCGAGCGAGGCGCATGTGAGACTTATTGAAAGCTCCTGACAAACAGGCGTGAAGAAGGGCAGCCCTCTCAGGACCCCAACACGGGCTCGCCGGAAACACAGGTGGTATAAAACGCCAGCCTGGAGCTCTTAAAGATCTCTTTCTCCCTCCCTCTCTCCCTCCCTCCCTCCCTCTCCCTCTCTCCCCCTCTATCTACACCCCCCCGCCACCCCCCCCCCCCCCTTTTCCAGCACTGTCTGCGAAACGTGATACCGACTGTTGAGGTGCAGGAATGGTATGATGCCTGTGAACATGCCCCCCCGAGCTCACCTTCAGCCACAAGCAGCAGAATTCCAAAGTGATGGCAACACGCCCTCAGTGGCACTCTACATCTGATCGCTTCACAGCCACCTGTGGCGTGACTCGCCGTGTGTGCCTCTAGCGACAGGCAATGCACGGCAAAACAGCGGCCGCCGCTCCTTCTGTCAGGCGACCCCCCCGCGTCGGGGCCCCGCGAGCACGGGGCCCATTCACATCTGAGTCTCGCGCCTCTGTAGTTGGGGTTTGAGATCCTAACTCATGCTCTCATTCTTCTAGGCCTTGTCTCTATCTCCACGTCCTCCACGAACAGGGTCTTCATCGCTTCCTTTCCTCCCCTGCCAGGCGCGTTGACTGGGGTGCTCCCTCCAGCATATGTGGGACCAGGTGTTCTGTCTAGCACACTGAGCCTTCATAGCGCTGACTGTGTTCGCTGTAACATTCCACTGAAAATTTGAGTCCTGCATCGAGTGGATGAGCTGTTGGGTTGCCAAAGCAGCTCGTGTGCGTGCGTGTGGTGTGTGTGTGTTGTGCGCGTGCGTGTGGTGTGGGTGTGTGTGTGGTGTGCGCGTGCGTGTGGTGTGTGTGTGTGGTGTGCGTGTGGTGTGTGTGTGTGGTGTGCGCGTGCGTGTGGTGTGCGTGTGATGTGTGTGTGGTGTATGGTGTGCGCATGCGTGTGGTGTGTGTGTGGTGTGTGGTGTGCACATGCGTGTGGTGTGTGTTGTGAACGTGCATGTGGTAAGTGTGTGTTGTGCGCGTGTGTGTAGTGTGCGTGTGGTGTGTGTGGTGTGTGTTGTGCGCGTGTGGGTGGTGTGCGTGTGGTGTGTGTGTGGTGTGCATGCGTGTTGTGTGCACGTGCGTGTGTGTGGTGTGCATGTGGTATGTGTGTGGTTTGTGTGTGTGGTGTGCGTGTGGTATGTGTGTGGTGTGCGCGTGGAGTGCGCATGCGTGTGTGTGGTGTGGAGGAGGGAGGTGTTACAGCATGACTGACTGGTGTCCCTGGTTTTGCCGCAAGCAGTGCTGTCAGTCTCTCCAAGGTGTTGCCCTGCACTGACAAATCAAGGCAAAAGCAGTACTCACCAACAATCTCTTGATGCTACACACACACAAACATACACACATGCGCACACACACGCACTCACATACCCATCCACATGTACATGTACATGTCATTTATTCAATCTTTACCAAATCCCACAAACGAACTTCCTCTTGAACTATGGTCACTCAATGTCCATCAAGCCAGTAGCGCCGCACGCAGGCAGAACCTGCTTCAACCAGTCCATCAACAAGAGGAAGCACACGTCCCCCCCCCTCGTCCTTTCTGTCTCTCATTACAGGGGGTCAAACACTTAAGGTTCCTACTGACTAAGGCGTTTTACATCAGTCCTTAGAACCGTCCAGGAGGAAAACAACAACCGAACCCCCAGCAGCACTTCAAACGCGACTGAGATCGCGCCAGTGACAACAGAAGCTCCCAGTATTACGTTTATGACAAAATATGTGGCAGCTGCCTACTTAAAAAGGGTTAAAAGCGCGCGAGACGCAGCACTGTTTATGTTTCAGAGGGAAGTCAGGGACGCCGGCGTTCGCGCGCAAGTGTGGGTGCGCGAGTGTGACTCGGCGGAGGGGGTGGGGGCTGCTGGTGGCAGCAACCGAGCTTTAATTGTGAAAAAAGCAGACGAACGCTGCTCGTTAGATGCGCGCTCCGATTCCAACAACATTTCCATTTCAGATGAGAAAAGGCGGCGGGGGCCAGCCATGCAAAGCTGAGCATCCTCTCACGTGTGAGCTACAGAGGCGGCAGGATTAGTGATTTACACTAATGTGGACAGTGCCATCTAAATATTTACCGATCATTTTTCTCTTGGGGTTTATATATATTTTATACACCCAGTTTTGATTAACAATATAGCCAAACTAATTTTTTTTAAACTCTACTCTTTAACATGTTGTTCACATGCCTTTGTGTTTTTTAAAAGAATTGCCGAGGAGATGAACCCTCAAAATCAGAACAAGTTAATCGGATTTGAAGGAGCACTTTATCGCAGGAAAGGTGCGTTGTGCGGTGCATTCTTCACGCCTGGTTCGTGTTTGCTTGCAGGCACGTTGACGCAGAGATGCCGCGTGCGACAGCTGGATTCCTCCCATTCCTGACACTCCGAAGCCCTGACGGACGCTCGCTATGCTAATGCTTGCGTTAGCCTCCCCCCACACACACACACACACCTCTAAAAACACCACTAAGACTGCCATTTAGACTTAAAAGACATCCACGAACAAAAAGGAAAGGCGAGAATGGAGGAAAAAGGGATGGAAAAATGAAAGTAGATGGAAAAAAGAGATCAGGAAGGGGGGAGGATGAGTGAAAAAGAAAAGAGGTTGGAGGGGGGGGTGGGGGTGCGGTCTGGCCTGGGTGAAAGAAGAGGAAGTCAATTATGCATGCTGAACCCTGGTCGATGTAGTCCCCAGGGCCTGGCAGCGCACCTCAGGATCAGTAAATAATTGACAGATAATATTAATTGGCTGTGGATTAGTGAGCAAGCAGAGTATCGGGGCATTAATATTTGATCAGAAGATGATAGGGACTCTGGCAGGGACTGGGAGGGGCACTTGGGCACTTGGGCCCTGTAAAAGGTGGCGAGGTGGAGACAGATACCCCCCCCCCTCCCCTTCCCCCGAATCTTTACACGCCCACACACACAGACACTCAAACACACACATATAGATGCTGAGAGAGAGAGAGAGACAGCAAGTCAGAAGGTTTGATGCCACTGTTAGCACAAACGTTACAGCAGCTAACCTCCCACTGTCAGCAAATTGCAGGCTGGGTGATTCCAGAGACAGCCCTCCACCCCCCTCCACATCCTCCACCTCCCTCCACCCCCCTCCACCTCCTCCACCTCCCTCCATCCCGACCCTCCCATCACACACAAAGACACAGTAAGATCAGAGCAACTTTCAGGCCACCTTCGCCTGTTGTTGTTAGTGACACTAACACTGCTGTATTAGCAGCGGTGGCCTAGCAAGAGATGGAAAGAAATGAGTAATGTGTGTGTGTGTGTGTGTGTGTGTATGAATGTTTGCAGGTGTTAATGCGTGTGTACATGAGCATGTTTATGAGTGTGTGTGTGTGTGTGTGTGTGTATCAATGAAATCCCTGGTGCCTCAGATGGCCCTGTAGAGCAGCACTGAGCTTCACTGGAGGTGAGGGAGGAGTTGGTGGTGATCACAGAGCAACTGATTTTCCTGAGTGGAAATGTCCATATGTGAACTCTCTCTCTCTCTCTCTCTCTCTCTCTCTCTCTCACACACACACTCTCTCTCTCTCTCTATATATATATATATATATATATATATATATATATCACGCACACCCATGCACCCACACGTGTGCAACACACAAACAACCCGTAGTGACACGTGCTTGTGCGTGCACACTCAGCTACTGAACTCCTGGAAGCTAATTAAAGTGTTGGGGAGAGAGAGAGAGAGAGAGAGAGAGAGAGAGAGCGTGCGTGTGAGCGAGCATGGTGCATGTGACAAAACAATACAGGGGGCGGGGTGGGGGGTGGGGGGGACAAGGGGAGGTCTGAGATGCCCGAGGCCCAATCACAGCTCTGCCTGGCTCAGCTTCCGCCTGCCATATGCTGCCGTTTGCTCCATCAAATCCTCTGGAAAAGGGTTGTGATTTCAGGCCGGACGGCAGAGGGTGGCTGCGTCCCTCATGCCCAGCCTCAGTCCCCTGGGCTCCTGGCGCCTATTGTTTAAATGCCACGTCTCCCTGACAATTACACCCAGCCATCTTTAAGGGCGAGGCGGGCGGACCTGGCGGTGTGTGATGTAAGCGGAGAAAACCGAACGCATCTCACACGGGCAAACTTCGTTATATGCACAAGCACACCATGCAAACACGCAAACACACACGGACACTCGTATAGTCTCCAGGCAACACTTTGTAAATATTCTACGTGTTTTTCTTAATTAACTGGTGACAGTAAGCTAATCTTTAGAGTACTGCATTGCCAGGTCAGGAATATTCATTATTTATTATTCTAATCCTATTAAAATACAAAAACATGTGTCATTGTCTTCATAATAGTTTAACGCTGTAATATTAAGACACATTATAGAGTATACAGTTCCAAATACAGTGTATGCATTATAATCAGACAGTAGTCAGAGGTAAAATGTAATCCATTACAGTTATCAGATTACACATAATTTGTAAAAATCGCTGATTACTTGTTGGCATGAAATCAAGTGTTACAAGTAACAAGAAATTAAGCAGAATGTTTTTAAAGCATGGCCGTGTACCTGAGGGCGAAAGAGACGCGGTGATGGGCGTGGTCAGGACAGGAGCCACGCCCCCTATGCTTTGCATCAGCGGAGGCCTGAGGATCGGCTATTCCCCGAGGCAGACAGCCCATTCTGGTGAGGCTGGAATATGTCCACCCATATGGCTTACGGCTGGGAAGCCTACTGTCCATGGCGTTGGTTTCTGCTGTCTTTGCCTTCTTCTCCGAGCACATCTCAGCCGAGGGTCCACCCATGAATGAATACATCAGTCAAAAAATCAAACTCCAGTTTGTTGACTTACAGCGAACACCAGCCCGTGACTTACACCGTTCTCTGGAGGACCTACTTGCTGCATTTTGCTCATCTCCTTTTTTTTTATTTTTCCACCTCAAAAGAAGTGAATCTGGTCACTGTTTATTAAACTGAATCATTCCATCGGAAACCTAAGATGCTATTGAGCTGCAGCGTAACCAGGCTTTAAAAGAGCCTTTCTTTGCATTTCTGTGGTCCTTTCACTTATTTGCTGATAACAAATCCAGCCAGTGATGTGTAACAGGAGACGTTTCAGTCCCCAACCTGGTCATCACCATCCAATTGCTAGTCGCTCTAGTATCGGCAGACGTACGCGCCTCCTTGTCCGAGTTTGCTGGTTGATGCTGGAGGCTGAGAGCCAGGCAGGGAACTTCTCCCTCATCCTGCGTTTCTGAACTCTCCATGACACACCACTGCCTCAGCTGTGTTTCAGTTCAACACATTTAATGGTCTCTGAACGTCACACGGACTCAGAGCCTCAGACATTTATTTGGGGTTACCATGTGAAGGACAGTCATAACAACTGCAGCGCGGCAACGGTGAGCATGCGGGCTCAATCCCACTAGCGGAAGGGGTAATTAAAGAAAAGAATCTTAATCTAGGTGCTTATTAAACACAGGCACATCTGCCCCGTGTGAAATTAATCTGGACGTGCAGTTCCCAGTGCACTCCTGGCCCAGACTCCATACTCGCTTCTGCCAAAGCCAGAGGGAGGAACAGAAGCCAACGCTTGGTTTTATTTATTTATTTCAAGATTTTTTTTGGGGGGGGGGTTCCAAACGTCGTCCTCATATGGTGCTCACAGGGTTGTGAAACAAAAGTTTTGCTCTACATTTCTCATTCATTCAGATCCTTGCTGAGAAAAACCCGTAAACACCAACATTAAGATGGTTCTCTAAACTATCAGGCATGTCAATGTTACACACCTGCTGCTCGGTCTCAAAAGACCAACCCTGTATAAATCTCAGGATGCTGTCATTTCTCGGTTGCTGACAGGCACTGTAGTGTCCTTGCCATCTTAAAGCTGATTTCGGAACAGCCAACCGAAACCTTCAAGCAAAGCCTCCGTCCCTGAGACAGGTCTGGGGACAGACCCACGAGGGCTCACTTCCCCCAGCTCACATTCTCATTCCCACAGTCCCCCCTCACCCCGGTCGCCGAGTGCGGTTGTCAACACCAGAACACATGTTCTGTGTTACAGCGCTGTTTAACAGCGCGAGTCTGGGACTGCAGGAGCCGCGGATACAGATGCCAGCACAAGGCCGACCAGACAAAAGGAAGAGGGGCGGGACCCAAAACCAGACCATGTAAGGCGCCGACCTCCGTAATCTCATTGCGTAATTTCATGGAGTTTAGTCCGGATGTGTTCCCCTGAATGGAGGACTCAGTGTTAATCCTAAACCTGGGTATAAAGTCGCCACATTTATACTGAGAAGTTTGGGAATCAGACAGAATTGGTCAGTCAGACAGTGTCCGGCTACTTCAGGCTAAAGGGATACTGATTGACAAGAGTCATTTAGTTACAGACAGACAGAGTTCAAAGGCTGTCCTCATTAAGCTGTGTTTGTGCCGAGATTTTTAAGCATTTACGTTTTGGCAGACATCAAGGTTAATTTCATATGCGACATTTCAGTCATTATTTCCAGTGCGTGGCCCACAGTGAGCCCGAAGTTCTTTCTGCAGCCCTGACGAAGAGCCAAGAGAAGGTCTGTGAGTTTCACCCGCACCTGTGAACTCCACTTCCACCACTTCCCAAGGCCATATGGTGAAGACAAAAGGGGAAAGAAAAAGCATGAGCCCGTGAGCTGCGGTGAGATTCGGGGAGAGAGAGGGGAGGAATTAAACGGTTTTAATGAGGATAGGTAAACGGTGTAGACGGCTCTTTAGAATAACACACTTTGAACACTTCACAGGATGGCGGTGCAGACGCACCATTAGTCCTCTATCGGTTGGAGGCGATAGAGGATGGGCAGGCAGTTACACTGGGAGCTATGCTTTAACAATGGTGGTGATTAATACAGAGAGCTCTGGCTTTGAAATATCTCTTGAAAGTCTCAATTTCCTCCTCAACATAACTTACAGCCAAAGAGATATTATGAGTCATTTCTGACTTTCTGGTTTCCAATGCTAAATGTAAATTTAGATGTTTTAGTGACATTACTTGTTCGGATTTATGTGTGCATATTCCAATACAGCTGAAAAATCTAGCAAATCTGAGTTCAGAAGGCCATTAACATTACAACTTCTTCTTGTCTTCATCTTAAACATCCAGCTAGATAGTGCTTGACTGGCAACAGGAAATCGGTCCAGCATACTTTACCTCAGGTTTCTAAATGATGGGATCCGACCTGCAGTTTCCGGGACGCACCCAATTCGTTAGCAGACCCTATATCACCACTGAAACGTTCAACAGCACCCGAAAACTTTTCTCAACTGCAATATATCCTTCACCTTCTTTCTTACCTGGACGAGGAGCTGGACAGGAAGTCCCCTGAGCTTTCATGGCTTTTGGATCGAGAAGCAGGATCTGCGGCCAATCCGGCCTCGATCCTTTGAGCCGTTGGATGAGGTCAGCTGTGACACGGGGAGCACAAATTGAGACGACTATCTGACACCTCAGGACCGGCAGCAGCCGTACAGAGAATGCCACGGACATGGGGATGTGCCATCGGGAACACGGAGTCGTTTGGCGTTCGTGTTGCAGAGAGACTCGGCTGCCTCGTCTGACTCATCTGAGTCGGTCATGAAAAGCACAGGGGCCTCGGGCATGTAAGCGTCATCCGAACATTCTCTCAAATGTTGAGACCATGAGACATTTCCTCCTACGTGAAGCTGTTCAAGATGTTCACATTTCAAGAAAACATATTAGGTCTTGAGGACATACCTTAACTTTCTTATCTTAAACAGATTTGTGTATATTAATGGCATTTGGCGTGTGACAGGTGAAGTATATTAGGTATGTACCCCCTCTGCCTGAGGTTTGAGGTGTGTGTGTGCTTCTTCAGCTTTAGTTTGTGGTGTATTCCTATCCCAGTGCACTGGTTGCTAGGCAACTTGTATACACAGGGACCGGCTGCTGTTGGCGTCCCTGAACTGTTGAGAGGGAGTGACTAGACAAGGGAGCAAGGGAGAGAGGGAGAGAGGGAGAGAGGGAGGGAGGGAGGGAAGGAGAGAGGGAGGGAGAGCTCCTTGAGGTTTGGGTCCTTTCACAGATACAGGGGACTAACAAGAAAGGGTTGTTGATGTGTTCTTAAAGAATCCCTCTTGTTCTTAGTTTGCCACCTAGCTTGTAACCTATCAAAACCACAAAACAAGAAATAAAACATGCAATTCAACAATAAATAAATGAAATTAAGCCATAACAAGACATTATAGTAACTAATCATTGGTCAGTTCTGTGGAGATTCTGGTCAAACCTCCTCGTTTTGTTTGTCAGACATCCTCGTGGTGTGCTGTGGAGTGATTCCTCTGATAGCTATCAGCCCTGTCTGGACAGAAGAGCAGCGCTGATGACAAGGGGACGGCCTGTCAATCACACCTCGGCGCTGTGGAGCTCACGTCCCCGCACGTTCCTCTTCCTGCTCCGCTCTGATCCTCTGGGATCTTAGACTAACCAGTATGGCCCAGGGCTTGCTTTCAGGGCGAAGGGCTTGGATTACTGCTGTTGTTTTGCAACAGAGTCTCTCAGAAAAAAACATAGGCTACACATGCGCGCGTGCACACACACACACACGCGCGCGCGCACACACACACACGTTGAACTGAATTACCGCTTCCACTGAATAAACAATCTGCTAAAATCGACTGGACCAATTCAGTTAGCACGTAGACTGCAAATACAAAAGCAACAAAACAATAATCAAATGTTCGCCAAACCGTTTATTTAGTTCACAATCCTTCCATATTTCATAAGAGATATCACTTTAACGTCTGGCTCAGTATGAAAGAAGAATGAATGTTAAAGGGGGGGCAGTTTCCTTTAAAAGACGTGCTGTAACATTTCACGGGAATGCCATGCTAAATCTCAACAGGCAGAGCAAACACCCTGAGCAAATTAACCCATTAGCTCGAGACGTGGTTTCCAGCGCGCACTTTATGATCAGTTCCTATTAGCGCTTGCCTGCAGAGTAGTGCTTTGAAAGAGAGCCACCCGACGCACGGGCTCCCGCCGAGCATCCCGCGCAGCTGTGCGTTCAAGTTCTACCTTAACGACACTCCGCAAAAGCACCAAGGCAGCACGCTTCATCAGAAAGGGCTTCCTCGCCTGCTCGCGTCTGTCTGTAGCTCGTTTGGGGAGCGGATGGCGTATTAGGCCATCAGATGTCGCAGATGTCGAGGCTGAAAGGCATGATTAAGATGGCCGAAAGACTTTGGATTTCAGATGAAGGCGTTTTTGTCGTTTCTGTGCGTTTGCTCGGAACCACAAGCTGGCTTTGTCTAGGACGAACATCAATCCTGCATCTCGCCTCCTACACAGCAGCTAGTTGAATTACCAGGATTTGAAATAGAACTGGCAATGACGCGATGTATAATGAAAAGGCCCGGGACGTCGTCGTGAAGGAAATGTTAAGATCGAGTGACAGACGTAGGTGAGCGCGTTCCTTATGAGTCAGAATCCTTTGACCGTCGTCATTGGTCCAGCTCAGGGTACATTTATTCAGGCCTCCTCTGCTCCAGACTGCCTCATTGGGGCTTCCGTAGTGCAGGGCCTGGGAGACAGGATACAAAGTAGATATTAGTTTGTTTATTTTGCAGTTGTTTGTCTGGTTAGGGATCTGGACCCATACAATTTGTAAAGCTGCTTTGAGACAACATGTGTTGTAAAAAGCGCTATATAAAATAAAATTGACTTGACTTGACTTGGTTTTGGTGACCCTATAATTGTTTGTGAATATGTGAATGAGGGATCTTTGGTGGGGACTGGAATATCAGGAAGAGAGTAACGCAGGTGTGTGTTTGTGTGTGTGTGTGTGTGTGTGTGTGTGTGTGTGTGAGAGAGAGAGAGAGAGAAAGAGAGAGAGAGAACCTCAGTGCCAGTTCCCTGGTCACATAGATTTGCATTCCTCTCTAACAGGATATTACCCAAAGTCTCCAGAGAGGCTTAATCTTAGCATTGGGCCTTAACTTCACGCATGCTCCATGGATATTTTTGGGAAAACTATTTTTCATTTTATATCTCATATGTTTTGCTTCAAATTATAGATTAAAGGAAAAGGCACTTGTGTGAACCATAAAGTGCCAAATATGCATACTACAAATTTAAAATAAATGTATCAAAACCAATGCATCAAATAATATGGTACGGTTCTTTTACATTTTATTTCAGAATTATAGTTTAGATGTTGGTACAGACAGTTCTCTTGCACTGCAGCATCATGCACTGCTTGCCTGACCCAAGTTCTTCTGTCCTAGCAGACATGTGCTGCAGAGAATGCAGTGAAAGAGCTGAAGAGATCTATTCCATACACCCTCCACCACCAACCACAACCCCACAAGGCAAGACCCTAACAAAAACACTCTGACACATATGCTCTCTCTCTCTTACTCCCACACACACACACACACACACACACACATACACAAACGCATGATTCATGCAGGGCATCTGCTCTGGGGCAGGACAACACCTGGTTTAATCCTGACTCACCTGTCACCTAAACTGCTCCACCCCCGCCCTCTCCACCCTGACCCCCTCTACCCCCACCCACTCCAAACCCAGCCTCTCCATCCACTCACCTCCACAGCCCCACCCACACCACAGAAGCCTGAACACAAACCATGAACCACTCCCTCAGCAGCCACGTTTCAGCCAATATGCTGCACCCCAGTCTCACACCACCCTGCTCCGTCCTGCTCCATCCTGCTCCATCCCGCTCCATCCTGCTGTGTCCCGCTCTGTCCTGCTCTGTCCCGTTTTGTCCTGCTCCGTCCTGCTCCGTCCTGCTCCATCCCGCCCCATCCTGCTCTGTCCCGGTCCGTAGGTGGAGCGTGAGGGAGAGTTACAATAATTGATGGGATGACCCGTAATGAAAATTGGAAAATAAAGACTAGGGTGACCTGAGTTTGGGGGTAAACTTCCCGCACAAGCCCTTTTGGCTGGGTGGCCCAGCTGATCCTCTTTGATGTGCTCAGATCTTTTCATCAGTTTCCTGTCCATGTATGAAAAAAGCTATTTGAAGCACAAAGCCCTCATGTGCCCATTTGTAATTTGTCTCCTCTTTTAGGAACAAACGGATGTGGCAAAAGCCATTTTCCCTTGTTCTGGAGAGGTAAAGAGGGAACAAGAGAGATTGAGAGAGAGAGAGAGAGAGATCTGAATAAAAGTGCATAGGAAAGGTGAGAGGGAGGAGTGCTGGAGGAGGACAGACACTCTCCCCTGATTTTTCACACAAGTCAAACCCCATTTCACATCAGGCCTGTTAACACGGGCTCTCCAAGTGTGTGTGTGTGTGTGAGCAAACGAGAGAGGGAAGGCGGTGTTGGGTACCACTGAAGAAAGCGGAGAGAGGGGTAGAGTTGGGGGGTGGGGGGTGGAGAAAGGTCCAAATCTTTGACTGTGAAAACTGTCACACGGGGGGAGCAGACGCACACCCTGTTCGGCTAATGACCTGCAGTCTCGTAAAATGTGAATGGGAG